>JAWZYU010000637.1:0-92000 GCA_038380435.1 Ryuthela nishihirai
GATGATATGAACCTTTTCATAATTTCAACCTACGTTACATCATATGTAGGGAGTGTTCCGGCAATTTTTGCCACAAGTTGCAGACACGCCATATAGATGGAAGTATTTTCTTACAAGTAGTAAATAGTTGATAAATAATAAATAAACTCGACATATTTGGTATTGATTGACCTATAACTTACCTCTTTGAAGTCGAAAATTTAAATCAATTTCAATAGGTAATTTTTAGGTTAATATCAAATATGTCAAGTTTATTATTTATCAATCTTAATTTTACTTATTAAACATTTAATTGCCTTTGAATATTGAGTGAAATAATTTACAAAGTACTTCTATTTGATTTGCATATTTTAAAGTATTTGTAATTTTGTTTTTTTTTATGCTTCATTTATTGTACATTATTATTTTTTGTGCTTTATTTATTTTTTTGCTTTCATTTATGTATACAGTTTAAGACTTGAAACAAACTCGACAGAAGTTCAAAAACCCACAAGACTTATGCACACTAACTACCAGTTTTTTGTTTAGTTGTTGTTTAAACTTTTTTTTATTCTTATTTTGATATAGGCCTATTTTTATATGAAGGAAAGTTATTTCTAAGCTTTTATGACATATGCACAACATTAAGTAACTGGTTAACTGGTGGATAGATTGAGAAAGGTTTTTCAATCAAATATATATGCATTTTAGTGAAAAGAAAAGTATAATAAAACCTATAACCTCTTGACAAACATTGGTTGCTCTAACCACTGAGCAATCAGCTGCTGATTAAAATTTTCATTATATTGCAAAGGACTCCAGTCAACAAGTGCATCGTGTGGGTTTTCACATTGACTGGAGAACATATTTCTTTGAAAGATGAGATTTTATCTCCCAGTATTCTCTTTCAACATTATAAGTGAGAAACTCGTCAGTAACTCCTACTCCACCTGTTAATGAACAATTTTTGAACAGGGCATGGTTACTTGTGAATTGATGATTTTCTCACAGATTTCAATTATCCTCTTTCTTTCATTATCATTTAATTTGTATGTAAATTTTCTCTCTGTGTCATGTAGATAATCTAAATAAGATATGTTTATCTTTAGCCATGAAGCCCCATGAAATACAGGAAAAACTTGGTTTAACAAGAATTCGAGACCGTAACTGGTATGTACAACCATCATGTGCAACAACAGGAGATGGACTTTATGAAGGACTGATGTGGCTTACATCAAATCACAAGTCTTGAAGTTAATTGTATTTTAAGTCAGTATGCAATAAATGAAATATTTATTTCTGAAGTGCAAATATGGGAACTAAGAATAAAAAATGTCTTCCTGAGAGAAAGTTGTTGCATGTTATATGAAGAAACAACACTGGCATCCAAAAAGATCAGATTTTTCTCTTTTTGTCCAGTGGTACTGTGGCAGGGCTTGGGTGATTATTATTATTATTATAATTTGTAAATACAAACTTTGTCACCAAAAGGTGTTCATCAAGGGTAATGTGTGTGTGTGTAAATAGTATTAAATATCACTGAAGCAGCAAAAAGTGATGAATTAGCAACCTCAAAGTGCTAAACAGTGTAGTTTCAGCAATATAGAGTAGTGTTATTCATTGCATATTTTTACTTCAGTTTCATTTTGTTATTTGTTATATAATTATATTTAATTTAATTATTTAGCTTTTAAGTTTGAATTAATATATTAATACAGAGATATAACATTATATATATATTTCAAATAATCACTAAGCTTTTATATCTGTTTTGATATTTTTGTATTTCTCATTGGTTTTAATTTGATATTTAGCTTGAAGTATATAAATTGAAATTATTTCGCATTTTTCAAGCTGTGTAACTAGTTTACCAACAGCACAATTATTTGGATATGTTGAAGCATACCCTTTGTTTTACAGAAGGCTATGCAGCATTTTTCACCAAGCTTATGTGCCTTGACTTTGAGTGCATTTATATATGCTGCATTCTTATTATATATAATTTATTCATATCATAACATTGTTAGGCATCTTTTTTCTAAAATGTATGTACTGGCTATGAACATACTATATTTTTTTGCATTTTATGATTGAAGTTTTGATATGACTGAGGGCAAAAAACTGCCCTATTATTGTCCTAAGCATATTAGTTGACCATCGTTAAATAAATTGGAAAAAAAAATATGAGTTTGAATAGCCCTTGCCAAGTTCCTAACAGTGAACTCTGCCTAGTGGTTGAATTAACTTTCAAATATTTTCAGGTAAAAAAAGTAACATTAGGACTTTATCCTTAAGTAAGTAATAGCAAAATGGATCTACTTGCATATGAAAAATGTAATTTTGAGCAATAAAATAATAGAAATAAAGATGAAATTATTTAGATTTATGTGATAAAAGTCAAAATATTTACTGTGTTTTCTAAATTATTTCAGTACATATTTCTATTCCCTGGTTCATTTTTTTTAGGTAGATGTCTATGCATCATATTTTTATTAAAATAGGCTTAGTTACTTAGTACAAAAATAAAACTGATAAATGCAAACTAAAAAGAGCTAAAGAACTAAAAAATATAAATGTTCACAATATACAAAGTTAACCCAAACAATGAAGTTGAAAAAGAAATCTTGCATCAAATTTATTTCAAAACTAGTAAAAAGTGCATTCAAATCTGTGTGTGAGATCAAGTGTAACATTCTTCCATTTAATATATTAGGTACATAAATCTGTCTTATAAAATAGACTATGTAAAATCAGTTTTTGACAGCAAACTCGTATATTCATTCCAATTCAAAACTAAGTTCAAGCTTGTGAATTTTTAACTCTTAATGGAAAGAATTTTTTTGAAGCTCCACAAAATGGTTCATCTAGAGTCCTGCAAAATATCTGACTTGCCCAGTATATGTGGAGTATACTCTCTATTATAGCTTTGCTAATTTTATAGTTCATAACACATACTGTCATGTGACATATAACATATTTATACTACCAGATGGTGGCTCTTATCACATCTAATATATATTTTAAATTTTCAGTAAGAATTCCTTGCAGCTGGAGATTTGGGTTTTATGATTATGATTATTGGAAAAGTTTTATCAATGAATCACAACATACATATTGTTACATATTAATTATTTACCAAAAAGATGACTAAAAATATCAAGAAAAAATCTTTCTAGCATTAAAAGTGTTCAAAAGCAGCAGAGTTGACCACAATGATTCACCAACCAAAAATGGATATATAACTAATACAGTAATATAATTTTTCCCTTGATGGAATTATGAAAAATTATTTCACATCAAAATCGCATAATCTACAACAAATATTAATCTAAAAATAAAACTATAGTAAAATGCAAAACAAAGCCAAAATTTTTGCAGGTTGAAATATTTAAATGATTTCCAATGAAAAAATAAATTCTTTCACTTAATTACTTGAAAATAATGCAGAAGTATTAGAAATTAAGGAATGGGAAAATTCAGAAAGCAGTTTTAGCCATTAATTTAATTTGAAACATTTCGAATTGGAAAAAAAATGAGAATTCTGCACTGACTACTAAACAAAATTAATGGTGACAGAATAATCATCAACTGTTCAATTGAATATTTTATTGATTTTTTTCTGAGGTTTTTTGTGTGAATGTGTGGAAGGCAATAGAACATTTATTTTGTAATTTGACGTGTGAACTTGGAGATTAAAAGTGACAAGAAAGATGTATTTTTTTAATGAAAAAAAGATATAGTACAGAATTTCATATGGTGATATCCTGTCCAGCACTGTTTTGTTAGTGTTTATGATCCTGAAAATAAAATATTTTTTGAAAACCACAAAAAATAGCTGACTCCTGCCATTTGAACTTGTGAAATTATTGAGAATGGCATATATTTGAATATTCAGGGCCATTTTAGCATGCACTTTCACTGCCTCCAGTGGTATATTTTGCCCACTCACTGTATTTCATTAAGTAAATACTTTAGTATTTGCTTTATACTTAGAAATATTTCCATTTTAATGCTTTACTTTTCTTTATTTATTCTTCTCTTTCATATGTTGGGACTATTTCAGACTTTGAATATTTTGAAAGAACCCTGCAAATCAATTGCATATCCTGAATAAATAAAACAAGGCAGTGCAATCAGATTCATTTGTGATGGAATGATATGGAATGATGTTCTGGTGTCCTTATAAATCATATAACTAAATCCTTCAAAATTTTGCTTTTAAAATAATATTTGTTTATAGTGGTCTCTCTTATTTTTTCATTGAATTTTATGTATGCATTTTTATTAAATCTGTCTCTTGATGTTTTTCCATTTTTTATTTTGGCTAAGTGGTTAGTGTGTTTGGCTACAGATCAAAGGGACCTGGGTTCGAGCCCTGGATAAGGCATGGATCTTTGTGTTGTTTTTCTGCTGAGGTCCTGCCATCCTTTTACTACAGACCTACTATGGCATATAAATTGACAGTATCCTGTCAGACCTCTATGGCAAGTAGCTGCTTGAGGGGATTATTTTTATATCTTTTGAAAGTAATAAATTTACTTTTATTGTTTTAGAAGTAGCTGTTTAGCTATTCGAATGCCTATCTTTTTTTACATTAAAAGTGTTGAAACATGATTTGATCTACAAGTTCAGTCTCATAGGCACAAAATTGCATGGGAACCCAAACTAATCAAGTTATGTGAGGACTCATGCTGGCTATTCCAACCTGTGAACTTATCCAACTATCAAACTAGTGCACAATTTGAAAGGAGTCCTTTTTTTTTAAGTTGGGTGAAAATATGCTGACACTAAAAGTATGAAGATTTTGTAATGTGTTACAAGTTCTGGAGAATAGTAATTTATCAAATGTATGTAGAAAAGTCTGCTAAGCCCACTGGTTAAGGACATATAAAGCAAAACAGGAATTAAATCTTCATATTTTCATTATTTAAAAAAGCACAAAATTAATTATTTGCTTTTTATCATATTCAATCAAAATTTCAGTTGTTTACTAACTTAACAATGATTAATATACTGTTTCATAAAACAGTGTCTTCAACTCGTAGCTGGTAAAATATAGTGTTAAAGATGCAGTCAATCAGTTGGGAGAAAAATTTCTTTTATACAACTTCTTACATCAGATAAAAACTGATAAAATCTTCAGTATCACACTTAAGCAAAGATGCTGTCAGTCATTCTTGATAATATTTGCTGATTTTTGACTGAAGATAAACTGTATCCGAATTTCGAATTTATACTACTATTGGATTTACTATTGGAGAGTAAAAAAGCATTTGAAAAATTTGCATACAAGCAAATACTTCTTTCATGATTCATTTCATGAACTTCAGGGGAATATATATAAATATCAAACACTGTAATTCATAAAACTTCATGTCAATTACTTAGGTTGAATGTAGTGTCAAAAAATGTCATCTTTCATCTGAATGAATCATTTTTACTTTCCATACAATTAAATGTCTTAGGTTTATTTTACTTATCACTGAATATGAAACCTATGACAAAATTTTCTGATTTGAACTGTTAATTTGGAAACCAACACAATATGAACTCCTTCCAAGCCTAGATGTCAACTTCGAAAGATATGCATGACAAAACAGTAAGATTTTGTACCATACATACTTATACAATTGGTTGAGAAGTATATAAAATGCATAAATGAAACTAGCAACACCCACAACATCATTAAAAAGCAATTGTGAAAATTGCATTTATTTAACTATGGTAATCTGCCACTTCTGACAATCAAAATCCATTAAAATCACTCATTTCACAGTATAAATATTAGAAAAAAAATGTGTATTTGGTATGGCATTTCTAAATTTCTAGTACAAATATTGAACTGTTTCAAAAAGACTTTCCATATTAAGAGTTGGTTTAAGGAACAAATTTGTCACTTTGAAGACGGTATTTTTTTATTATTGAGGGCGAATGAGGCAGTGAAATGTGATGCTACATATTTCAAAAGCCAAATTAAATTGCTAAAGCTTTATTAATAGGAACTCATGAATAAATATAAGTAAATGTTATTTTTTATTTAAGAGCTTCCCATTTTCTGACTGTCACAATGTTTTCACTGTATCACCATAACGTACTACTAGAATATATATATTTAACTAGAATAATACTAGAATATATATATTCTAATATTATATAAATAATAATATAATTCTACTAGAATATATATATTTAACATAACTGTCATTTTTTATCTCTGAAAATGGTTTCAGTAATGTTCAATATTGTATCCTGCTGCTGCTCCTATGCATTATATAAGTTCCAAATTCCACTGACGACCTGTGATTTTATAAATATTTGTGTGATATATGTATCAAATAGAGAGATAGATTATGTGTGATGCACATGGATAATGACTCAAAAGTTGGAAAGTATGGAAGGTACAAACAAATTTTTTTATCAAATATTAATCTTTGAAATGTCACAAGCTGCAAGTAAAATTATATGTGAAGTGCATTATTTTAGCCAAAACTTAGTTTTAATATCATTTTTTTTTTGTTTTTGTAGTAGTAGTAATAGGAGTTTTAAAGCAGTGAATTTTTTTTTGCACTACATATTTAACATTAACACCAAAAAATCCAGTTGTATTCAGTCACAAAATGATTATTAAATCAACTTCAAGAAATTGCTTTGTAATATAGTATTATTAGTGGTGTCACTAATAATACTATATTACTGGATCTGCTAACTAGCATCTACAAAAAAAAAAGCTTTTTATTAAAAGCATGCTTTTTCATTTTCGAATATAGGCATACCTCACTAATATGGCAGGTTAGGTTCCAAACCAACGCCATAAAGTGAATTGCAACCTTTTCACTTGCTAGTGCATATAAAAGCCTAAAAACATAATTTACACTATCATTTATTAAGTGCATAATAGTACTAAGCCTAAAAAAGATGCAAAAGTAAAAAATAATTCAAAAAATGCTACAGTACTGTATTGCTAACCTTAAAATATTTTTGTTTTTTGCTTATGATTAGTGGAGTAGCACTGAGACACAAAGTGCACAAATGCTGTAAACAGAGTGAGTGCGGGTAACAAAATGGCACCAGTCGACTCACTCTATTCAGCTCGGAGTCAGCTGATGTGCACGTCACCATCAAAACCCCCCTTAAGAGCAAGGCAAGCGCCGAAAATAATGAACATGAATTGAAAAGTGCCATATTAACGAAGCACTCTAAAGTGAGGTATGTCTGTATTTCCAGAGCAATATTAGAATGTAGTTTTTGGTAAATAAACTAAGTAATTATATAGTTTGCTTGAATGTAAAATTATCGTATATATATATATTTTTTTTTATAATTAATTTATCAAGTCTAAAATTAATGGTGTAGAAAATATTAATATGTGGCACTGTTTTGTCTTACATAGAAACATTAGAATTATTTTCATTTCCAAAAAGTTTTTTCTTCAAAATTATTTTTCAAAAAAAAAAATGTCATTTAATATTCAATCAACTTTGGTTACAAATTTGAGATTGGGAAATTTTTTAGCTTTTATCAGTTTCCATATAACTTGAGTAATAGCATTTCATGTATTAATAGTACAGATGTCTACATGATTTTGGCTTGGGGAGGAAGAATTACGATAAAGGATGCATTTGAGATACTCATGGTATTGATCAAATACATGCAATTCAATTAGAAAATATTTTATTACATATATAGCATTATCAGAATTGTTTTAAATTAGTGAATTAATTTTTTTATAAGCTGTTCCACTTTTATGTATTTAATAAGTGTAGAATTTATTTAAAAGCGATTGTCATAGTTTACAATTATTATTTTTTTTGTCAAAGTATAAACTTTTCTGAAACAAGAAAATGCGTTAAATTCATTTTCCAGCTGTGTTCTTTATTCCATTTCTTAGCATGCATTTTTGTTGTTTCCCATGATTTCACAAAAAATGGACTGAAATGAGTAATTTTGTTTGATATTTAGCTTAAAATCTTGATTAAAAATAACTTAAAATTATCTGTCATTGAACAATAGAGTTTTGAAGTTTACCCTTCAAACTATTTGCATGTCAAAAGTTTTTAGGAGAAAACTCAGAAGCTTTTTGGAGCAAGGACAGCACTCTGTCTTCAGTGAAGGTGACACTCACTATGTGGGAACGTTAAGGGCTGTTTAGAGCTTCTTTCCACGTGTCCTGAAGGGTGATTCCAATGTCTTGGTTGCAGGTGGGGGCGGACAAGATCATTATTTCAGTAGCTTCACACACTATAGTTCCATAGAAAGTATGCACATGCAAGCAGTGTGTTATGCTCCCAGTCTATTGTTGCTGCCGCCCATCCCTACCTACAACTGAGACACTGGAATCGCCCCTCACGGCATGGAAAGAAGCTCTAAACTGCCCTAACACCACCACATAGTGTCACTTCACTGAAGATGGGGTGCTGTCCTTGCTCCTAAAAACTTCTGAGTTTTCTCCTAAAAACTTTTAACATGAAAATAGGTTGAAGGATAAGCTTTAAAATTTTATTGCTGAATAGCAGAGAATTTCAAGTTATTTTTAATTAATTTCTGAACAAGAAGGTCCTTTTAATTGTTTAATTAAAATCGTGTTTGTTTTGTTAAAATCGTGTTTAATTAAAATCGTGTCGTTTGTTAGTTTTCGTTTTTCTTTAAAATACACTCTGTGAAATTGAAATTGCCACACCAGATATAATGGATGGATACATAAAAAAAATTAGTACATGTACACATTATGATAAGGAGAAAACATCATTCCAGTTACAGAACAAAAGAATGTTTATTGTGTATAGAAAAACATTTTATCTTCCTCTTCATCATTATATAGTGTAACTCCCATTGTTGATAATACCGTCTTTCCCTGAAAATAAGACCGGGTCTTATATTAATTTTTGCTCCAAAAAACACATTAGGGTTTATTTTCAGAGAATGCCTTATTTTTTCATGTGCAAAAATCTGCATTTATTCAAATACAGTAATCTTCTTCTGGAGCATCATCATAACTCTCCAAACCCCGAATTCCAGCCTGAATTTCTTGCGACTCCATTTCCTGTAGAACCATTGGCCCCAATCTCTCATTGCCAGCAATAGATTATAATTAAGTATTTACAAATACTTAATTATAATTTATATTATCATTTATTTTAAGTATTAATGTCAATAATATTATTTATTTATATTTAATTATATATTAATATTATTTTATAATTCAATACATCCATCGTGTGTTGCAACAGACGTTCTAAATGCGACCATCTGGCCGACAATCTTAACTGGGGCTTATTTTTGGGGTAGGGCTTATATTATGAGCATCCTGAAAAATCGTGCTGAGACTTATTTTCTGGTTTGGTCTTATTTTTGGGGAAATACGGTATATGCAGTACATGTCATGGCATAGAGTCTTAGAAATGATTGATAACATCATGCAGTGCAGCTTTCTGAGTAGTGGTTAACTTTGTGTTGTCTTCAAATCATGCTATCATCCTGTTACGTTCCTCATCTGTTTGCTCCATCCGTACTTTGCCAGATGAGTGGAATCCATCCTGTAACCACTTTACCATTATTGGCCAACTATCCCCACATCATACCCACTATCTTAGTATGATGGATTTGTCACCCAGCCTCACATTGTCTAATCACTCTCAAGCTTTGCAGCTGACATACATGTCATTTTGCATTCTAATTGCTGCATCATTAATGTCTATTTTTATCTGTGTTGATGTACCAAATATTAAGTCACATGCACTCCTTGAATATCTTTCCAGCAATTTGTATTGGCCTCTATATCTCCAAGTATCATGGTATGTAACCATTTACTTATATTGCCATACTATACATATGTGCAAAGTTTCAGATGGAACCATCCATTGCTTCAGGGTGGGGTAATTTTAAAGAGTTTTTACAACTTGTATTCTATTGCCAACTGTAATGTTTGGGTTCACTAACAATATTGAAAACTATAATGAAAGTATGAACAGTAAAATAGTTCAGAAAGTGTTTCATGTGCATACTTATTTTTACTTAGATCAGTGGTATTCAAACTACTTTCCACAGACCCAAAGAGTTCTGCAAATGCTCGTGAATCATGCAATAATTTGTAATAATAATAATTAATAAAATCAGGCATAAATTTGTGTAAATGCATATTTATAAATAAAATATTAATAAGTTTTGAAAAATTTCATTTCTACACCTGAAAAGTATATTTTTACTGTATAGGGATTTGAAATAGATTTAGTCACAACGATTCTATAGATGTTAAGAGTTTGAAGACCACTGACCTAGATGATGACAAATATATCTGGATTTGAAGTTTGGACCCCTTGATTTATTTCTAGAAATAGTACAGCCTAACAAATATGTTCTTAATATTCAGTAGTGAATCATGTCATCCATAAATTGTGATTGAATGAAATATCTTTAAGTGAATCACTGATTTATAATCCTTATCTAAAAATGTCATCTTGTTGTGATACAGATTTGTTAGGTTCATTCAATATTTGAGGTACATATATGTTTACATTAATATTGATGTACACCCAATTCTGTTTTTACACAGTAGATAGGTTCCCAAAAAAACTGCTTAAAAAAATACAGAGCATATGAAAAAATGGAAGATTAGTTCCAGATGGGAAAACCCAGTACAAATAATAAGTTGTTTTCAAACAAATCATATCAAAACCTTTAATTAAATTTTTATTTCGTTTTTATTCCTTTAAACACATTTTTTATTTTATAAAAATAAAAAAATAAAATAAATACCCCCTCAAGCAGCTGCTTGCCACAGAGGTCTGACAGGAGCCTGTCAGTTTATATGCCACAGTAGAAGATCTGAGAGGATGGCAGGACCTCAGCAGAAAACAATACGAACATCCATGCCTTATCCGGGGCTCGAACCCAGATCCCTTAGATCAGTAGACAAGCGCGCTAACCACTCGGCCACGGGACGGCTTTTATAAACATAAAGATAATTTTATGTACATATATAAAGTAAATTATCCTTCATAAAGAAAATATGTCACTAATTCAAGAATACAAAAGTGCAAAAAATATGACTTACATGTGCTTATTAACTAGATTTTATTTCAATTCAATTCAAAACACATAGACATATTCCTACAAGGAAAAAATGGACCCTTGCACTCTCAGTAACAGTTTTTGGTTAAAAGGTTTCAGTTTTGATGGTTAACTGTTTATAAGCTGTTTAGCATATTTATCTTTTTTAAGAAGGAAACAAGAAGGAAAATAGAAGACGGGTTTCAGAGCTTTTCTTGATGGTTCCAATAAATTTTTTAAAGTCTGATATGTGGTATTTTCTTAAATTAGTAAAATATTCTTCTCTTTCTTCCGTAAATTGTTCACAGGCAAATATAATGTGCTCTATCATATGAGGAGAGTTGCAGAAGTCACAATAAGGAGAATCACATTTTTTTTTTTAGTTTAAATAAGAATGATTTAGTTAGAGCTCTATTTACTTTTATACGCAATATGGCATTAATCTCTTTTTTAAATAAAAAATTTTTTATTTAAACCATAGTTCTGAAATTTTATGATTTTGGGTGTGATTTGAAATCTATGTATGTTGTGCTTTATTTTCACACCAATTTTGCAAGTCATTTAAGCAAATTAAGTTTATTTTTCATTTTGTTAAGAAAAAACAAAAGGGGATTTAATAGTTGTATTGAGATCTTTGGCGCTTTTGGCTAGTAGGTCCACCTGTCCATTAAATTGAATGCCTCAATGGGCAGGAACCCATTGTAGGAAGATAATATTGTTAGGTTGTAAATGGTTGTATAATAAGATATAAATATCGTTTAAAAAGATAGGAAAATTACTTTTATGAGGATTGTTTAAAATTATATTAATGGATGATTTACTATCAGTATTAATTACTATCTGTTTATTGGAGAATTTTTTTGCCCAATTTATAGCTAATATAATTGCCGTCAGTTCTGAGATGATAACAGGGGTGTAATTTTGGAATTTAAATTGGTATTCGTAATTTTCTGAGGGGCAAAGAAATGCTCCAGACGAGATGGTTCTGTCACAATTCAGAGATCCATCTGTATAAATATGTAAAAAAAAAATTATACTGAGTATCAGTATGCAATTTAGAAATAATTTTTAAGTTTAAGTTATCATAAGAATTTTTTTGTGTTAATCCCGTGGATTTCTTTATTTATTATTGGAATTGTAGATAGCCAGAAGAGAAAATTTGGAAAATAGTCCCCCACTGGAATTATTATTAATAATTTCAAGAAGTTTGTTTTTTTAGGAAAATTGTTTATGGTTATATCTTGAAAATTATTTAATAATTTTTCAATGATGGGTTGAGATCGATTTTTTGTAATGATCCTGTATATTAGGTTGGTTAAGGTAAATTTTTTTAAAATTTCTAGTGGTGGGATTGAAGTTTCTGCATAGACATCCAGATTGTATAAGCTTTATAAAAGTCCTAGCCAAAATTTTAAAATTTTCGTTTGTATGGTCTCTAGAGATTTTAATTTAGTTTTGGATATTGTGTTTATTAGTTCGATTCCATAAAAAGTTTTGTTGTCACTTTTTGACAATAGGCGCATTCGTTTGCGTAAGACGAATTAAATCACTTTCATCGCTTGAAACATTTTGGCCGTCGTGTTCATACTCCAATGGTGAAGTGTTCTCTGTGGCATGGTGAACCCAATTCTCAATTGTTTCCAGTGATTCTGAAGTTTGATTAGTTTTGACAACGAACTCTGTAATCAATCGTTGAGATCCTGCTTTGACTAGATCTTCGTATAATTCTTGATAACGCGCCATACATGACTTCAGTTCATGTTTAAACTGCTCAGCTCGTTCGACAATGGGATCATGTGTAAGAAAATGACTTTCCAATTTACTAGCCATTTGAAGACCTTTAATTAAACCTGCAGTGAGTGAAACCTCTTCATCACCATCATTTTTTTTCTTTTTAATCAGGAGTGTCAAGGACAATTTCTATTATTTCATCTTTGCTAAGAGCTTTGTCAACCAGCAATTCATTAATATCTGCAAACGATAAATCATCAAATCCTTCTCCACCAACTGCATGTGCTAAAGTGATGATATTAGGATATTCAGTCGTATTTGGGGGCACTGGATCTTTGCTTTTTACACATTCTGGCCAAATAGCTTTCCAGCATGCGTTTAAAATTGATGGTTTTAATTCTGATAACGTCAATCTAGTATGTCTGATACAATCTAAAATAGAAAATTTCTTCCACACATCAATAACTGTTAGTGTTTTATCCTTATCTAGTTTATCCAAAATGTATTGGAATGTTCGTCTTACGTAGTAAGTTTTAAATGTGGCAATTATACCCTGGTCTAGTGGTTATATTAAGGATGTCGTATTAGGCCGCAGAAAACAAGATTGCTCATTTGGGTGTTCCAAAACAGGATGGCCAGGCGCATTGTCTATAATCAATAGAACTTTAAATTCGATTTTTTTTTTACCTTCAAAAAGCGTTAACTTCTGAAACAAAAAACATTTATGGAACCATTCATTAAAAATTTCTTTTGTAGCCCAGACTTTTTTGTTTGCCATCCAATACACTGAAAATTTATTTAAATCTACACTTTTCCTTGACCGTGGTCTTAGGGTTCGATTGATGAGCAGCGGTTTTAACATGCGATCTCCTGAAGCGTTGCTGCAAAATACAAAAGTCACACGATCTTTAGCCACCAACATTTTTTTGTGATTTTACTACGTAGGTTCTCGGCATTTTTTTTCCAAAAAGGACCAGTTTCATCTGCATTCCAAACTTGATAGGATTGTATCCTCCATCTTCAATGATTTGGGCCAATTTTGGACAAAATTCTTTAGTACAAGCCAACCTGTACTTGCAGAAAATTAATAATTTTTGTTTAACTGAGCTGATTTGGTTGGTTCCATTTCTTGTATCTGCTTATATATTCGTAATGCCATCTGTTTGATGGTATTTCTGTCTAGAGGTATTCTTTTTTGCGAATTATCTTCTATCCACATTACTAGTGCCTTTTCCATCTTCACTTTAACAATATCTCTCGTGTACAATGACGACTTAGAGCTCAATTTTGTTCCAGAAAGCAGATTTTCTAATAGCATCTTCATTTTTCTTGATGGTTCTTACGGTAACTTCGTTCAAGCCAAAATATTTACCTGTGGATGTTCAACCTTTCCAGTTGCAAGACGATCTAAAATTTGGATCTTAGTATCCAAAGAGATAGCTCTCATTTTCAGCTTTTGTATAGTTGAATTATCCGACATCGTGGTAAGGCTTACGAAAAATATTTGAATGTAGTTAATAAATCACATGATGAAAAACTGTAAATTACCTATCAGCAAAATTTAATAAATTTATATTACGAACACAAAACTTCAACAAACAAAATTGTTTTCGATTTTTTTCTATTAAACATCTAAACACTTCTAACTTTAAACAAGAAATGAGACCAAGACTAACGTATGTATGTATTGGAAATAAAAATTGAGGGGAATTCCCGGAACTCGATGATACCACTTTATTCCGAATGAAGTAGGTTTTGTACAATTTTTCCATAAAATAGAGAAAACTTGTTTAGTTAGTGTAGTTTTTATTTTGGGGCTTTTAGTGCACAAAATGTGTATCTATAGTACATATTCAAAGTTAAAATTACGAAAATTGTGACCATGAAAGCGGCGTATTTGTTATAAATGTAAATTCTAGGAATTTTTTCTTCTAATGGTGATTTTTAAAAAGTTGATGTTTGAACCGTGTTAGATCAAAATAAATTGTGTAAAAAAGAGAATTGGAATTTTTTTCTAAACCGTGTTAAATCAAAATCGTGTAAAAAAAATTGTGTAAAACAGAATTATTCAGTTATTTTATCATTTATATAACATCCATGAATATCATGTACAAAATGACTAACATTTAATCACTTCCAGCAAAACAGTTCTTGTTGTGAGGTGTAATATATATATGCCTTAGAAAATGTAATTTTTAACTAATTATAATCTATATTAATGTAATATGTAACACAACTTGTAAACAAAATCGTAGAACAGTTTTAATGAAATGAAGATATGTAAATAAATGTAAAATCTCAGAATTAGATTTAAATATTAAAAAAATTTTCAGTTGCAGAACGATTGACAATCCAGACTCTACACTTTTATTAAATTGTTCATAACTTATATAAATCGGAACCATATATATTTTACTTTCCAAATAGATGTGTTTTGCAAATGTCCTTTTCACCAATACTTCTGTTATATGGTTTTTCCAATATTAGATTGTATTTATCGAAAACTAATATTCTGCGTATTTTATGTCAAGTGTTTCAAGACTCAATTTCTTTTATTATACTTTTTAAAATTTTATAACTTTCATTAGTGCTTTCTCTTCTTTTCTAAGTATGTATCATAACAGTTTTGAACATATTGCAATGGTGTCGTATACTTGAGCTTCACCAAAACAGTTACATAATTCAAATAAGATTTAATCCAAGAATTGTAGGTCATCTTTAATAGAGATCTGCAATTTTATAATAATTATTTTTTCCAGTTTCATTTCCTTTCAGATGTAATCTATGTATATGTAATTCCTGTTGTAATGAAGGAAGCTATTGATAATTGTTTAAACTTATGGGCATTTAGTTCTACAGTCACATCTAATGGAAATCTCATGCTAAACAACTAACTACATTTTAATTGTATATTTGGATTGACAGATAAATGCAGTTCCTAACCAGGTGCAGATCTAAAAAAAATTCTGGGAGGAGGGGGCAAGAGACTGGATTTCCCAATCCTTTTTAGAAAAAGTTCTTCAAAAATGCATTAAATAAAGTTTAATAAATGTTCTCTCTATTACCCTGGCTAGCATTCTGAAATGGGGTTGTGGCCCCTCTTGCCTCCCTGACTAACAACAAGTGTGAAAATGTAAATCCAAATTTACAATTGTGAATTCTTATGTTTGCCACAGGGGAGGATAGTTGTCATTGATATTGAAGGCCATTGTAATCCTAATTCGTGCTTTTTTCATTAGCCAGATAGCTGTATGGTAGGAAAACAACGTTTGTTTAGAGCCTCAAAATGGCATCTAAATAGAACCATTGGATCAGATATCAAACGCTTTATGTATCTGGCCTAATTGTACCATTATTGCTTCCCAGGCTGGTGAGGAAACTGCATATCTAAATTCATGATGATATTAACCCTTTCACGACTAAGGGAAACATTTTTCCCCATTTTAAAATTGGTGATTGTCGTATTTAATTATAACCTTATCTGCATTTTTTTATACAGAATGTCAAAATAGAACGTATGCCGAACGCAATTACGTAAACTGGAACGTTTAGTCCATGTCCATCTTTGCAATAATGTTGCATCTGTGCAATGTCCACAACCATGCTTTGCTTCACAACCAAAAGAAATTGCTTCGCAGAATATCATAATTAGCACATCATTTTGTATAGTAATTTTATTTCATAATTTTGTATTATTTTAGTTAACATTTTGTTATAATAAACCAATAAATAAAAGACATTGCATAATAAGCCTAACTATAATTTGTGTTACCTTTATAGTCCATTGGGAAAAATATTTCCCAAGAAATTCCAAAAAAACTACACATTGTTATGTATTTTTCTTATGATTTTTATTTATTTTACGTCTAAGCAAACTAAAATAAACAGTTACATGCTAATATTTACTCTTAGAAACCTTATGGTCCTGAAAGGGTTAATAGTTTAGATGCTAATATTCTTTAACATTTTATTCAAGAAAATTAGACAGTTTTAACTACTATAAATCGGATCTGCAAAATACTTAGAGGTATGATTTTGAACACTTTTTTTCCAACAATGGTTAATTTGTGAAAGTGTAACTGTGGGGCAAAGTCAACCATTGGCTGTAACTGCACCCTCAGTCTACAACAGGGGTGGCCATGGGCTATTGGTCCCATTTAATGTCTTATTTTCAAAAATTTCTCTGAGGAGGTATTGCATACCACCCTCTTTATTGCTTTTTATTGAAACAAAAAATTTATTAGCTCTCTAAAGAAATCCTAAATTAAAAGTAGCCCTTGGTGTGAAAAGATTTGAGCACCCCCTGGTAATGTTTGTGAGATGTCCTATAATAAGAGATGCACTGTTGTTAAGTGAAAAGAAAATTTAATTGGCAGCTTATCAAAACAAACTTTGCCATTATTTTGGAAATATGTTGTAAAAAGAACTGTCTATTATTAGCATTTTCTAATATATTTATTCAGCATCTCAGTTATGACCTTTTAGTATGAAATGTACATATCCTATATAATCAGCAGCTGACGAACAAATGAAAATGTTTTAAATCTTCCATATGATCATAGCATCACACAAATCTCAGTTTTCATAAGTATAATTTGCATAATATAGCAGTGCTGATGTATCATTTCTGAAATTATATCTTGCCAAGAGTTCGCTATTAACAAATATGGCTATAAGCATAGGTGCACCAAAGCTGTTATAGTTGGCTGTGACAAATTCACAGCCTTTGGCAATACCCATAAAGACGATTTAAAAAATAATAATTTTGGGTTCCTATGGCTATAATAGAATTATTGAATAAATTTTAAAAAGAAATCAATTACAGGTATTTTATTAATATTGCAATTACAGTTTTCAGGAAATGCTGTTGTAGAGCAAAGGGTGTAAATATAGAGGGAACGGATGTCCCCGTTTTTCGGAGACAATCCCTGGATGAAAAGCTGTTTCTCCAAAGAATAAATGCCTCCTGAAATTATTTTTAGATATAATTTTAAAAATTAACTGTACAGCATAAGCAGTTCTTTTAGTAATAGAATAGTAGTGGCAACAGTGTTGTGAAAAAAAAAATCGGTCGGTAATGCAGGTGACAAAAATTGAGAATAGAATTTCAAAATGGAAGTCGTTAATTGCGAGCCGTGAAACTAGGGTGATCAGACGCCAAGGGGAACGTCTGGTCATCGTAGTTGATAGTTGGCAATTGGTTCAAACTTAATTTTAAAAAAGTCTGTTGTAAATACATACTATAATCTTCAAAAGTTATTGAACATTTTGCCAAATGCTGACAAAATCTTGATGGTGTGTGCCACATAAACAGTTATGCATCCTGGAATGTATTGTATATATTTAAGCAAAGAAAAACATCTTTACTGATGCCCATTCTAAGATATTACAAGACCAAAAAAAATTGGGCATCAAAGATAATATACTCGTAATTCTTTGTTATTATGCAGTACAATTGTTTAAAAGCAATCCACAAGTTTTTCGTTCATGTTTTACAGTTACCTTCATTTCCTAATTTTGATATGTTTATATTTTAATATGTCATATATTATCCAATTATTACTATGATTTTTATGTTCAAACTTTATGTATGAAAATAATTTCAAAATAAAAAACATGGCCAAACTGTTTACCATTGTATTTTTCGATATTTCGGTTACTGATTTCTAAAGTTAGTTATAAACAATTTGGTGCAACAGAAATATAATGCAAATTAATGAAACACAAAAGATGACAGGCACTGATATGCCTTTTGCGATTTGCACCAAAATATATTTTTTTATGCATTGCGCATTTTAATTACAAAGTGAACTATGAATTTTGAACATCTTACATCTCGCCCACCTCCGTGTCTAAAATGAGGTTGATATAATACTGGGTCAGAAACTGCAATTAATCCCAGATTTGGTACATTCGGTTCTCACTGTTAGAAATTACAGAACCTTAGAGTGAATTTCTGTAAAAGATTGTACTTCTTAATTTCGTTATTGATATTTTCAATAAAAAATTATTCGAAATTTCTTTACAAAGATGAATTAAGCAATATATACATGCAACTACGATTAAGAATTAAAATATACTGGAAGTTTCTGGTATTCCCTACATGCAAAATCCATGAACATCTAAAGGATAGCTATATTTAATAAATTTTTGTATATTTGTGCTTATCAAACTTTTTCCAGCTGCAAAATCCCCCAAATTTTTGTAAATTTAGTAATATAAATGTAAAGTCGCGCATGCACAAATGAAGTAAAAATAAACTATTCAGTGAGATGTACACAAGATCAGATTAAAAGTGGAGCCATGGCTATAAAGCCACTGCCTTGATTTCTTCTACTTAAATTATTCTATTTTGTAATTACCTCAAACGACGATTTTTAGATAAAGCATTCAATTTTCATTTTTGTTGTATATTATAAAGAAATATAACCGTAGCCCTCTTCCGCACAATAGGGGAGAGGGGTTCGGTGGCGCACCAGGCTCTTAATCTAGTTCCCAGATTCGAGTTCCAGCTGGGCTATTTCAGATTTATCTGCAAAACCCAGCCCTGCCCTCAATCAGTAGGGGACAACAATGGGCGAGGAAAGGCTGCCTTCTGCTGAATGGGACGTTAAACCACGGTACCATGTGCGGGAAAACCATAACCTATGCACGTTAAAGGTGCTGGATGGCCTTGATGCCAGTTTCTAAAAGGGGCGTTGCGTTCAGACGTAATCTCGGAACAATTATTGAACAACGCTTTGTAACTAATCTATGAAATTAATATTAGAATGTGTAATTTGCAAAATATGGAAATTTTGATGAAGTTAAGCATAACCCAATTTGAAAACCTGTTTAGTAATCAATCCTGAAAATATTCTATTTTTTGTCAATTAGGGAGGGAGGTGGGGAATTTTTCCGATACCAAAATGTAACGAACTATGAAAGATTTAGGGGCTGGGGTGGCTCAGTCCGTAGCGCACCAGGCTCGTAATCTGTAGTTCCCAGGTTCAAGTCCCAGCTGGGTCAGCATTGAGATTTATCTCTGCAAAATTTCCTGCCCTGCTCACGGTCAGTAGGGGACACTGATGGACTTGGAAAGGCCGTCGTCCTTCGAATGGGACGTTAAGCCGTGGCCCCATGTGTGGGAGAGCCATACCCTATGCACGTTAAAGAACTCGCTGGATGGCCTTGACGGGAGGCTACCACCTGTCTTCCAACAGCTGTTCCAGTGGGTCCCCTCCCCCAACCTTCTCTGAGCTTTCGGGGTCCATGTGACCTGGCCATTTAGCCCATGGTGTGCAAAAAAGTGCCGCTCAGAGGTAAAACAACCCAACCTATGAAAGATTTAAAAAGTAAAATGTAGCTATTTTAAATATGTATCCTTAACCGCTGACTCCTTAATTTGAAGCTTAGTTGCTGATGGGCAATCACTGAGACCCATGGCATAGCTTTACCTCTTAAAGTGCTTTGTATTCATCAGTGGCATTTAGTTTACACTGACAAAGACCTGAACACATTGACCCAATAGTTCGCTAGTCAGTTATTCGTACCAGAATTCCATGCCAGTATAAACTTGCCTTACAGCCTTTGTTACCAAAAAGAAAACATGATAAATACTTTGCCAATAACAAAACGTATGGCCGAAACTAAAATGTCGGAAATTCAATGGATATTTTGACATCTTTTAAAAAATTCATAAAATATGAAATGTCAGAATAACATTTATATTTCAAATAAGGAATATAATTTCAAATAAAGAATACTTATATTTCAAATAAGGTTAACTGAATAAATTAGAAAAGATATAGCTGAAACATCGAATTATGTATGAAAATGTGCAGTGACTCAAATGAATCTAAGAAGTCTTCATTTTCTTGACATTCAACTCAAAATTTCTTAGTACCCTCTACACAACCACTCTGATTTGTGGGTCACTCTCCACCCAGGCAGCCGTGAGATCACAGAACCGACTTAAGTGTCTCAACTTCACCAGGGTCATATACGTTGAAATTATCAACTGGAGATAAGCCATATCAAAAGAAAATACATGAAAAAACTGGAATCCTGATTTTTTTTTAAAATGGAGTGCCTAAAAGTGTGGGTTCTGACTCTCAAGAGAGTAGCGAGAAACGGAATGAGGTTGCAAAGCTCTGAAGAACTATGTTTAATATAAATGTCACATGAATGAAATAACCATTCACTTGATGGTTTAGGGGCGGGGGTGGCTCAGTCGGTAGCGCGCCAGGCTCGTAATCTGTAGTTCCCAGGTTCGAGTCCCAGCTGGGTCAGCGTTGAGATTTATCTCCGCAAAATTCCCCGCCCTGCCCACGGTCAGTAGGGGACACCGATGGGCTTGGAAAGGCCGTCGTCCGTCGGATGGGACGTTAAGCCGTGGCCCCGTGTGCGGGAGAGCCATACCCTGTGCACGTTAAAGAACACGCTGGATGGCCTTGACGGGAGGCTACCATCTGTCTCCCAACAGCTGTTCCAGTGGGTCCCCTCTCCCAACCTTCTCTGAGCCTTCGGGGTCCATGTGACCTGGCCATTTAGCCCATGGTGTGCAAAAAAGTGCCGCTCAGAGGCACTTTTTTGCAAACCAACCAACACTTGATGGTTGGTTTGCAAAACAACCCAACCCAACCACTTGATGGTTGGTTTGCAAAACAACCCAACCCAACCACTTGATGGTTTACACTTGCCTGTCCTGGACTTTTTAAGCCGAATGGACCACTCAGAGTACTTTTCGCACCTTCACCAACCTAACTGCCCATTCCTCAGTTTACCAGAACTTTTCGGTGCTACACCATATACTATTGCTTGGATATTCTGCTGTAGAGTATTACTTCATTCAAATTATTTCCTTCAATGCTAAAAGTATGTGTGAGACAAATTCCCTCAACCGTAACGGTGTTTAATAAATTCCTTTCGATTATAAAACACAGCCGCAAAAAAATTTATCAATGCTAAGTAGGCTGTGATTGGAAAACTTTGAGAACCACTACATTAAGCAAACATGATTTTTACAAGAAATACATAGGTAACGTATTTCTCTTCTTGAATGAAGGGCATATATCTTCGGTTTTTTAAAAATTTCCTCTCTTTTACGACTTGAATGACAGGCAAATTGTGGCACATCCATAACCATGATTTAAAATATGCTGATAATTTAGCCCTTTTGGCAAATGATGATGAGATGAACTCTTTCATTAGAGCTGTTGACGTAACTGGTAATAGAGTAGATTTGGTGATAATAGAGAGAAAACTAAACTGATGAAAATTGGTCAGGTAGGTTGTGGTTCCGTTATTTTGAATGTTGCACCCTTGAGCAAGTATCTCAGTTTAACTCTCTTGGGAGCTGTGTAACAGATACTGGAAATGTGTGGCATGAAATAAACAGAAGAATATTGATTGCTGCTGAGACTTTTAAGGATCTATGGAGAGTGTGGAAAATAGGTGTATATATCTAAAAACTAAAATTAAGCTATACAAGAGTTTGGTCCTTTCTAAAGTTAGTTATTGTAGTCAAACTTGTACCCTTTGCAAAAAAGATTACAAGAAACTTATGCTTTTGATCCTAGATGTTTGGGCAGTATCTTGAAGATTACGTGGTTTGAGTTTGGAAGTAATGATCGGGTTAAAAGAAGGAGGCAGCAACCTCCTTTGAGCAGCATATTGTGCATAGCGATGGTATGGCCATTTATGTTGACTATGTATAACTATAGATTAGCGAATAGAGTTATGAAAAATGTACCTAAAGATCTCAAAAACAGAAGACCAAGGATGCAGTGGGCAGAACTTTAAACAGGGACTCTAGAATTGTCCTACAAAGGCCAAATGCAGCAGCTATGTAGCTCAGGATAGACATATTTCGAAAACTAAATTACATCGTCTGGTCTCCTTAACAAATGTCTGCTTGAGGATTCTGTATGTATATAATCATATTCTCTGCATTTAAGTGTAATCACTACCGGTTAGCCCGTGATGTTGTTTGGCAAGAGCCCATAATACATAATTCAATACAAAAAATTTGTTGGCGACATGTTATTACACAAAAATGAATATGGCAATAGACGAGAAAAGATCGTTATTCCTATTGACGACTTATTGCAATGTTTCTTCATGTATTAACCGATAGATGGCGCTATATTACCTTTCTGTGGTTGAATGTAATGTGCATTGTTCTGCGCGGTACCTAAGAGTTTGAATTAATCAATAAACATGGTGGAAGTGAAAATGCCAAGTCTGCTGTAACACAGCTGATCCAAGAAATGTTGCTACAATTGTACCTAATATTCTATTAGTAACTATCCTCTTCACTTTGTTGCTCATATCGGTTGGAAATGTGAGTAAATCACTTTTATCACCACAAAATTCACTCGTATTAGTATCTTTTGCTTTTTTTTATTTTAAAGGATTATTTTTGGAAAAGATCAAAGCATTTATTATGAAGAAAATTGGACTGGCAGTGAGAAATCCTTTGAATTAAGTTTCATTTTTTCCCAATTCTCAAGCATTGAATACTACTACACTACGAAAAGAAAATTGCGTTAAAAAACTATGCTGCATTTCCAGTAGCATCGCTTAATAGGATGGACAGTAGTATGATACATCTACGTGTCAGTGAGGTGAAAGGTTATAAAAACAATCAGTTTTTTTTTTTTTTCATGTACAATGCCATTCGCATCCTTTCTCAAAACATATGAATGCTATCTATCGCCTTTCAAATAGGAGTAACTGTAAAGTGTAAAAAAATAGAGTAATTTCTAGAAGCTGCTCTCTAACGGTACAAAATATTCCATTATTGAAAACGAACAAGCAGTTTATGTATCGTACTTTTCAGTGTAATTCATTAAAACATAGTTTTTTTTTAATCTTAGATTGCATTTGCAGCTAATAAATACACCATTGAACATCTTTACAGCCGTTATTAAAGATCATATATATTTACTAATTAGAGACAGACGATTAGCATGTGTGTGTGTATATATATACATAGCAAAAAAACATAAAATAGATGGGTTTCTCAAAGAAAGATTTTTGGGACAAAAGTAGTTCTCTGAAGTTAGCAAAAATGGTTTTTCATTGACCAATTTTGTTGTTTTCCACAAACAACCACACAAATAATAGTGATAGAACATTTTGACAAATCATTGAATTCTTATATTTAGTGCAGGCAGAGATTAGGGGCCAAAGAAATTTTATAGTCGAGGGAAAATGTGTGAATAATACTAAACAAATGAGAAGTATTTTGCTTTCACAAAAGAAATATCAAACACAAATGGGTCAAATATAGAAATGTACTTATATAATGTAATGTATGTTTTTCTTCTATTTACCTCTGGCTTCCTAAAACAGAAAATTAATAAATAAAAATTTTAAAAATCTGTCTCACTGGAAACAAGTTGAGTAGTCTTGGAAAAGACAGAGTTTTTATTTTTAAAACGACTTACAGTGGAAAGGGAAATATTCCTATATTTTTCTTTTGCAGCATGATACACTGAAATTTAAGTCAGATTTCATTTGCTGTATCATTTTTAGTATGCTAATAACGATTTTTATTTTGTTTTAAACTAGATAAAATAAATGCTGATCATCTAAACAGTTCTGCTATTGATTTATGACGTTGAAATATTTAAAATAATTTAACATTTAAATAATTGATGGAGAAAAGTTGTATCAATGCTAATTTTTATGTACTTCATTCAATGATCATTATGTTTATGATTATTTATTTCAGTTGAAAGATCAAATTGAATCAGTTGATGGAGAATGTCATAAGTGGCAAAATTATCAAAATGAGACAAAAAAAGATCTAACCATCAATAAAATGACTGGTGCAAAACATGATTTATAACTTGTCTTGGTGTGTTAAAAAGCTGTACACAGTGATGAATGAATGTTGAGAGTTTACAAATATAATCAATTTTTCCAAAAATTTACCTTTGGTCACTTAGGCTCTTTCTGCTGGTTAAGAATTTATTATATATTTTTTTTAAATAATTTAGAATCTTTGCTTCTTTAAAGAAACAAAATGCTAAATAAGTTGGGAAGAATTATATTTATATTAACTTTTTGTCATAGGCAAACAGTTATATCTCTCTTAAATATAATTTCATTCCGTTTTGCTTCCCTTCCCAATATGCTTAAAACTACAATGAAATAAATGTTTCAGAGGTTTCTATAGAAATTCATACTTTTTAAAGATTTGAATGCGTATTGTTGATTATTCTTTTTGTGCCTAACCCGCTGGAGGCTAAAAATTGAGGTATGCTTCTGAATGTTCCACATCCATCAAGAACATTCTCTCTGTGTGTTTTACAAGAGCCAGAGCAAGGCATAAACAATAGTTGTGTCATGGGTCTGCCATGTCAATGCACTATAAGACCAGTTACCTTTGGTAGGGTGAACACAATCCAGCCACCTGGAGGGTGGCTGGAATGTTACAACTTTATCATCCATAACCAATTGATAAAGCCTTTGAGTCACAATTTAGATTGGATTGGATTGTTTTACCTCTGAGCGGCACTTTTTTGCACACCATGGGCTAAATGGTCAGGCCACAAGGACCCCGAAGGCTCAGAGAAGGTTGGGGGAGGGGACCAACTGGAACAGCTGTTGGGAGACAGATGGTAGCCTCCCGTCAAGGCCATCCAGCGTGTTCTTTAACGTGCACAGGGTATGGCTCTCCCGCACACGGGACCACGGCTTAACGTCCCGTCCGACGGACGGCGGCCTTTTCAAGCCCATCGGTGTCCCCTACTGACCGTGGGCAGGGCGGGGAAATTTTGCGGAGATAAATCTCAACGCTGACCCAGCTGGGACTCGAACCTGGGAACTACAGATTACGAGCCTGGCTCGCTACCGACTTAGCCACCCCCGCCCCCGCACAATTTAGAGAAGTTAACATTTAGCCAAGAAATGGTTTGGTGGATTGCTTCCATCTGAAAGGATGATCTATCCAAGTAGATGGTGCAGCTTACATTGTTTGTTTTCCAAGTACTTTTATTGAGTGTCGTCACTTTTAGTTTCCTATTAGTTGTGTTAAGTGTGCATATATAAACAGTTTTTGGTTTGAGATACACCCCACTACGTGATTTTCCAACACTGTACCAATTCTCGATTAAAGGCTAAATGGTTCTCCACTGACCTATCTACTCTGCCAGGGCTATTTCACAAAGGTACTCTAAATGAAGTACGAGGCCATTTAAATTAGACTCAACCAAGTTAAGGATACTGACTATAATTTGATTTCTGTGTTGTTGGGTTGTTTTACCTCTGAGCGGCACTTTTTTGCACACCATGGGCTAAATGGCCAGGTCACATGGACCCCGAAGGCTCAGAGAAGGTTGGGGGAGGGGACCCACTGGAACAGCTGTTGGGAGACAGATGGTAGCCTCCCGTCAAGGCCATCCAGCGTGTTCTTTAACGTGCACAGGGTATGGCTCTCCCGCACACGGGGCCACGGCTTAACGTCCCATCCGACGGACGGCTACCTTTTCAAGCCCATCGGTGTCCCCTACTGACCGTGGGCAGGGCGGGGAGGTTTGCGGAGATAAATCTCAACGCTGACCCAGCTGGGACTCGAATCTGGGAACTACAGATTACGAGCCTGGCGTGCTACCGACTGAGCTACCCCCGCCCCAGCAACGTGGGTGAAAGGGTCAAAGCATTTTTTCCATTATAAAAACAGCTTTGAACTGAATTAATGATACTACATTCGAAAGATCAAAGTCTATTTTCTTTTCTGTGGAAATATTTTACACTAAGCTTTTATTTACTTCTAAAGCTAGGAAAAATTAAAAGTAATATTTCCTAGCTTCACGAGTAAAAGCTGCTGCCAAGATCCCCTATCTCTAGCTTTAGAAGCAAGGGTTGAAAATTCAGGTCGCCATTGGTGAGTCAATTTCCTCGTGGACGAATGGATAGCGCGCTTGGCTACTGATCTAAGGGACCTGGATTCGATCCCCGGGTAAGTCATGGATGTTCGTGTTGTTTTCTGCTGAGGTCCTGCCATTCTCACAGACCTTCTAGGGGCGGGGGTGGCTCAGTCGGTAGCCCGCCAGGCTCTTAATCTGTAGTTCCCAGGTTCGAGTCCCAGCTGGATCAGCGTTGAGATTTATCTCCGCAAAATTCCCCGCCCTGCCCACGGTCAGTAGGGGACACCGATGGGCTTGGAAAGGCCGCCGTCCGTCGGATGGGACGTTAAGCCGTGGCCCCGTGTGCGGGAGAGCTATACCCTGTGCACGTTAAAGACCACGCTGGATGGCCTTGACGGGAGGCTACCATCTGTCTCCCAACAGCTGTTCCAGTGGGTCCTCTCCCCCAACCTTCTCTGAGCCTTCGGGGTCCATGTGACCTGGCCATTTAGCCCATGGTGTGCAAAAAAGTGCCGCTAAGAGGTGAAACAACCCAACCCAAGTCCCTACTGGTCTCCTCTGAGACAAACTTCATCTTCTACTCCCAGGCTTCTCACGCCAGCTCGTGTAGTGTCGAAAGACGGAATACGAGCTTTTCACCATGGGGGCGGGTCCCGAAGGACCCGCCCCCACCCCAATTATTGAGACCTTCTACTATGTCGTATAAACTGACAGGCTCCTGTCAGACCTGTGTGGCAAGCAGCTACTTGAGGGGGGTATTTAATATTATTACTTACGAATAGTAATAAAATTCGATAACACAAATACCTCAACTCCAGAATTTTGATTCAAACCTAAATCTTTCGAAGACAAAATACCAGGTGTGTTGGGTTGTTTTGGTTGCACTTTTTTGCACACCATGGGCTAAATACCCATGGCCCACAGCTGTTGGGAGACAGATGGTAGCCTCCCGTCAAGGCCATCCAGCGTGTTCTTTAACGTGCACAGGGTATGTCTCTCCCGCACACGGGGCCACGGTTTATCGTCCCATCCGACGGACGGCGGCCTTTTCAAGCCCATCGGTGTCCCCTACTGACCGTGGGCAGGGCGGGGAATTTTGCGGAGATAAATCTCAACGCTGACCCAGCTGGGACTCGAACCTGGGAACTACAGATTACGAGCCTGGCGCGCTACCGACTGAGTCATCCCCGCCCACCAGGTGTGTTACATTACCGTATAGAATGAATTATTATCACGGATATTTCTACAACCAAATAAATCATGGCGTGGATTTACCAAAATAAAGAGATCTCCTCACATCAGGAAAAAGTGTCTTCTTGGACACATTTCTTACAGCTTGATGCATTACCGAGTAACATCACCGCGGGGACCGGAAATGCCTTTTCCATTTTACATGAGTGTGTGATAATTCCTGGTGGGAAGTGTTTATCGTCTGCCTCTTGCTAAAGATCAATCACAGGCGTTACTTCGAGATGTGGTCGGATTTTGGTGGCTTAGGAATGGCTATTAAGGGGATTATGTCAAGGGCTAGTAAGTATCAAAGTTATCCTTGTTGAGGTAGAAAACACGGCTTTTCTATATTTAACTGTGGGTGGGCAGCTTGCGGCGTTTATATATTCATAGGGGATCTGGCAGCAGCTTGCGGCGTTTATATATTCATAGGGGATCTGGCAGCAGCTTTTACTCGTGAGGTTTAGCGTATTGAGGGCATATCTAACTTAAGGAGAACTGTATTCAAAGTATATGATTATGTATTCAATGTATATGATTATGTATTCAAAGTATATTGTTGAGGTAGAAAACACGGCTTTTCTATATTTAACTGTGGGTGGGCAGCTTGCGGCGTTTATATATTCATAGGGGATCTGGCAGCAGCTTTTACTCGTGAGGTTTAGCGTATTGAGGGCATATCTAACTTAAAGAGAACTGTATTCAAAGTATATGATTATGTATATGATTATGTATTCAATGTATATGATTATGTATATGATTATGTATATGATTATGTATTCAAAGTATATTGTTGAGGTAGAAAACACGGCTTTTCTATATTTAACTGTGGGTGGGCAGCTTGCGGCGTTTATATATTCATAGGGGATCTGGCAGCAGCTTTTACTCGTGAGGTTTAGCGTATTGAGGGCATATCTAACTTAAGGAAAACTGTATTCAAAGTATATGATTATGTATATGATTATGTATTCAATGTATATGATTATGTATATGATTATGTATTCAAAGTATATTGTTGAGGTAGAAAACACGGCTTTTCTATATTTAACTGTAGGTAGCTTGCGGCGTTTATATATTCATAGGTGATCTGGCAGCAGCTTTTACTCGTGAGGTTTAGCGTATTGAGGGCATATCTAACTTAAGGAGAACTGTATTTAAAGTATATGACGTTCTCTAAAACAAGAGTAAGGGAAAATTTTTATTGTCACAGCCGATGTCATCTGCAATTTGTTTTATGCCTATTGGGATAGTTAAGGATGAATTGAATATCATTACTATGCATTTAGAATAGTTAAAGTTCGAATGCTTACAGAAATGTACAGTTGCTTCTTTTGATAATTTCAGGAAATTTACAGTTAATTTAACAATATCCCACGAAATTTTAAGTATGCTTATCTAAAATAAATAATGAATTCCATATGGGTGGGTGGGCGGACGGCAGTCGCCTTTTTTTAAAAGTGCATGTTGACAGTTATCACAAGGAACACGTGTTTTTCTTATTATAATCGCGCTCACTGCTCCATTTACCGTTGAATGATGATTTTTAACATTCTATTTCCCATAATTTCTCAAATGCTTGACTTCCCTGTTCCAAATTTTACACAAGAGTTTTCTCCGTGTTTGTCCCCATTACCCCCTGGATTTATTAACCCCGTGTTGCGTTAAAAATTCAAGTCTCTCCCTATAATAGAACCCGATTTCTAATCTGAGACGTCTCAGTAGTTAAGCTTGCAATCTGCAGTTCCGAATCCCAACTTTGTCCATTGAGAATTTTCACCTCTAACTCCAGTTATACCCTCGTAGCCCTCAGTGTTGGTTGGGTTGTTTTACCCAACATTGAGGGCTACGAGGTTGGGTTGTTTTGGTTGGTTGGGTTGTTTTACCGCTGAGTGGCACTTTTTTGCACGCCATGGGCTAAAGGGTCAGGTCCCATGGACCCCGAAGGCTCAGAGAAGGTTGGGGGAGGGGACCCACTGGAACAGCTGTTGGGAGACAGATGGTAGCCTCCCGTCAAGGCCATTCAGCGTGTTCTTTAACGTGCACAGGGTATGGCTCTGTCACACACGGGGCCACGGCTTAACGTCCCATCCGACGGACGGCGGTCTTTTCAAGCCCATCGGTGTCCCCTACTGACCGGGGCAGGGCGGGGAGTTTTGCGGAGATAAATCTCAACGCTTACACAGCTGGGACTCGAACCTGAGAACTGCAGATTACGTCTGGTGCGCTACCGACTGAGCCCTCCCTCTCCCCTCAATGTGAAAGGGAACGTCGTTAGGCTTAGGAAGATTGCCGTCCGTCACGTTAAGCTATGTATGGCCTCTTGTGCAGGAAAGCCATACTCTATGCACGCTAAAGAACAAGCTGGATGGCTTAGGCGGGAAGATTCTGTCTGTTTCCTAACAGCTGTGTAGTGGATCCTCTCCTCCCATCTTATCTGAGCCTTTGGGGTCCATGTGACTTGGACATTTAACCCATTATGTGCAGAAATAACCCCCCAATCTGTAATTTCCTAAATATTTGACTACCCAATCCAACATTTCTCATATAGTTTCCAATTTGCTAGTATTACAGTATTTTGCGAAAATTACAATAGAAATTTAACAGTATTCCACGCAATTGTAAGTTTTTAGTAAATTTGTTCATCACTTGTTTTTCGAGAAATAGTTTTTAGAAAAATTAAAATTTTCGGGGCTATTAGTTTTTGGCGTGCTTGCAATTGTTGCATCCGAAGTAGTGAGTTGGGTTGGGTTGTTTTACCTCTGAGCGGCACTTTTTTGCACACCATGGGCTAAATGGCCAGGTCACATGGACCCCGAAGGCTCAGAGAAGGTTGGGGGAGGGGACCCACTGGAACAGCTGTTGGGAGACAGATGGTAGCCTCCCGTCAAGGTCATCCAGCTTGTTCTTTAATGTGCACAGGATATGGCTCTCTTGCACACGGGGCCACGGCTTAACGTCCCATCCGACGGACGGCGGTCTTTCCAAGCCCATCGGTGTCCCCTACTGACCGTGGGCAGGGCGGGGAATTTTGCGGAGATAAATCTCAACGCTGACCCTGCTGGGACTCGAACCCGAAGTAGTGGATTATCAGTTTGTGCAATTCCATTCAGGATACTAGTATTTCACTTTAAAATAAAAAAAAATAAATACCCCCTCAAGCAGCTGCTTGCCACAGAGGTCTGACAGGAGCCTGTCAGTTTATTTTTACTACTTGTCAAATCCATTTCAGTTACCTTATGAGATGCTAGTGATATGTCGTTTTTCGATGACTTTTTGGAATCTGTTTTTTGACCTTTAGTCACTTTCTATGGCAGCTATGGTTTTCAAACTTTAAGCTCACATTAGAGCAACCCTCTTTCACAGTCTTCCACTGCCAGGGGGCGCTTCTCCGACCGGAAGAGTGTCTTTTTTGTGTCCAAAGTGGCCGTCTACGGCGCTGTTTTTTTACCGAAATTGGTGACTCCGTTATAAAGATTGTGATGAAATCTTTTCCTCTGGCCTCAGCGAAGAGCCGTTTATCGAAGAAGAAACTTTTCATCCGTTAATTTCCTTAAAAGCAAGGTGAATGGTAGCAGATGAAAAGACTGATTTCAACTATTAGTGATGGGTGCGTACTGCAGGCGTGAACGAACTATGCGTGACAGGAAGTCGGGTTTCTTCGGTCGACCCTCACCTCCTCGACGTAGAAGTTCCCACCGTGCTCACTGAGCGAGCACGACCCCTGTCAGTGACCCTTGCAGTGCCGTTTGTCTTCTCTACCTGAGTGACGGTTCGTTGTGATGACTCACGCTCAGTAAGGGAGTGATGCCTTGGCGAAGAAAAGAAGGATTTGTGGTTTCTTCTATATTGTTTCTGGCAGTTATTCCTTTTAATTTTCTTTAAAGGAAATAGAAGGATTGCGGTTAATAAAGGTTTCTCCGGTTTTTCGGATTTGGGTTTATAGAATTTGTAGTTTATGTAGTATTTATTGTATTGGCAATATGCACTGCTGTAGTAAAATATTAGATAATTAGATAATTTCCATTGCAGTGGGAATCTAACTTTGAAGCTCGATAACTTCTAAAATATGCATTTGATAGGGAAATGTGACTGAAGATAAATTAAAGATCATAATCAAATGGGGCGGGGTGGCTCAGTCGGTAGCGCACCAGACTCGTAATCTGTGATTCCCAGGTTCGAGTCCCAGCTGGGTCAGCGTTGAGATTTATCTCCGCAAAATTCTCCGCCCTGCCACGGTCAGTAGGGGATACCGATTAACTTGGAAAGGCCGCCGTCCGTCGGATGGGACGTCAAGCCATGGCCTCGTGTGCGGGAGAGCCATACCCTGTGCACATTAAAGAACACGCTGGATGGCCTTGACGGGAGGCTACCATCTGTCTCCCAACAGCTGTTCCAGTGGGTCCCCTCCCCCAACCTTCTCTGAGCCTTCGGGGTCCATGTAACCTGGCCATTTAGCCCATGGTGTGCAGAAAGTGCCGCTCAGAGGTAAAACAACCCAACCCAACTCACAATAACATCGAAGTCTTCAGACATAGTGGACATATATAAGACATATATAAGACATACCCTAGTAAGACCGACGTCGGTGTTGACCACTGCATCGGCTAGAGCTCGCACAAAGTTTGCCCTGCTGAACCACTATGCCAGTTAAAGCTAAAATATATTATAAATAAAAAAATAATAATAAATACCTCCTCAAGCAGCTGCTTGTCACAGAGGTCTGACCGGAACCTGTCAGTTTATATGCCACAGTAGAAGATCTGAGAGGATGGCAGGACCTCAGCAGAAAACAACACGAACATCCATGCTTTACCCGGGGATCGAACCCAGGTCCCGTAGATAAGTAGCCAAGCGCGCTAACCACTCGGCCACGGGACGGCTAAATATATTATAATATTCTCAAATAAATGTGATTAAAAACGTTTCAGGAAGGAACACCAATTCATTCGATTATAAATATTTCCGATGTAAAATTTTCAGATTTCAAAAAAAAGTTGATATCCACTTGTTTACAATCGTCTTTTTTCATGTAGCTTCTTTCCCTCTTTTGAGAACTTCTAGGAAGAGAGTCGTGAAGGATCGGTTTTCGAGAAAAGGGCCATCTTCCGGGATCTCCCCCTCTTAACGTCCGTTGAATGGGCTACGTCGCAACAGGCCGCGGCTTTTGCCCGAATCCATATATAGAAGTCGAAAGGCGGGTAACGCGCGCCATGTGGCTGCAGAATGGGCAATTTCAGCTCGGCTGTTTGTAGTTATCTCCGACAATCAGTTTAGGGAGAGCATCCCTAAAAATGCTGGATATGCCAGTTTCTGGGCATATCCAGCATTTTTGGGGGCGGGGTGGCTCAGTCGGTAGCGCACCAGGCTCGTAATCTGTAGTTCCCAGGTTCGAGTCCCAGCTGGGTCAGCGTTGAGATTTATCTCCGCAAAATTCCTGCCCTGCCCACGGTCAGTAGGGGACACCGATGGGCTTGGAAAGGCCGCCATCCGTCGGATGGGACGTTAAGCCGTGGCCCCGTGTGCGGGAGAGACATACCCTGTGCACGTTACAAAACACGCTGGATGGCCTTGACGGGGGGCTACCATCTGTCTCCCAACAGCTGTTCCAGTGGGTCCCCTCCCCCAACCTTCTCTGAGCCTTCGGGGTCCATGTGACCTGGCCATTTAGCCCATGGTGCGCAAAAAAGTGCCGTTAAGAGGTAAAACAACCCAACCCAATCCAGCATTTTTTTCCTTCAAAATAGTAGAATTGTAGCATGCAAATAAATGTTCCTGAAGAAGATTTTTAAAACTGACATCCACTGTGGATTTTCCAAGAAGGAAAGAGCATTTTCTTTCCACCCCTTTTCTGGAAACTGGATTGATGTTTTACCTCTGAGCCGAACTTTTTTTGCACACAGGGGGGATAAATGTCCAGGTCACAAGGACTCCGAGGGGTCGGAGAAGGTTGGGGGAGGAGTAAACCCACTTGGACATCTGGTGGAAGACCGATGGTAATCTCCTGTCAAGGCCATCCAGCGTGTTCTTTAATGTGCACAGGGTGTTGGGTTGTTTTACCTCTGAGCGGCACTTTTTTGCACACCATGGGCTAAATGGCCAGGTCACATGGACCCCGAAGGCTTAGAGAAGGTTGGGGGAGGGGACCCACTGGAACAGCTGTTGGGAGACAGAAGGTAGCCTCCCGTCAAGGCCATCCAGAGTGTTCTTTAACGTGCACAGGGTATGTCTCTCCCGCACACGTGGTCACGGCTTAACATCCCATCCGACGGACGGCGGCCTTTCCAAGCCCATCGGTGTCCCCTACTGACCGTGGGCAGGGCGGGGAATTTTTGCGGAGATAAATCTCAACGCTGACCCAGCTGGGACTCGAACCTGGGAACTACAGATTACGAGCCTGGCGCGCTACCGACTGAGCCACCCCCGCCCCTCAAACACGAGTTCACTCCGACTTTGATGAGCTTTACGTCCCATCCGACGGACGATGGCTTTTCCAAGCCCATCAGTCTGGCACGCTACCGACTGTGGGACGGGGGTGGCTCAGTCAGTAGCGCGCCAGATTCGTGATCTGCAGTTCGCAGGTTCGAGTCCCAGCTGGGTCAGCGTTGAGGTTTATCTCCGCAAAACTTCCTCCCTCCTCTCGATCATTAGGGGCCACCGAGGAGCTTGGAGAGATCCCAGTCTGTTGGATAGGGCGATAAGTTGTGGCTCTCATCTCCCGGAGAGCCATACTCTGTGAACTCTGAATGACCTTGACGGGAAGCTACCATCTGTGTCCTGACAGCTGTCTAGTGGGTCCCTTTCTCCCAACCTTCTTCTTAGCCCTCAGGGTCCTTGTGACCTGGCCATTTAGTTGGGTTGAGTTGTTTTACCTCTGAGCGGCACATTTTTGCACACCATGGGCTAAATGGCCAGGTCACATGGACTCCGAAGGCTCAGAGAAGGTTGGGGGAGGGGACCCACTGGAACAGCTGTTGGGAGACAGATGGTAGCCTCCCATCAAGGCTATTCAGCGTGTTCTGTAACGTGCACAGGGTATGGCCTCCGGCACACGGGGCCACGGCTTAACGCCCCATCCGACGGACGGCGGCCTTTCTAAGTTAATCGGTGTCCCCTACTGACCGTGGGCAGGGCGGAGAGTTTTTCGGAGATAAATCTCAACGCTGACCCAGCTGGAGGTCATTTAGTCCATTGTGTTCAAAATAGTACTGCTCAGAGATAAAACAAATTTTTTTCTCAATGCTCAGTTACGTTTAAGGAGCCATCCAACAGGATGGTCGAATTTCTGTCTTTTCTTTCTCGTGCTTTCTGTCAATAATCCGCTCGGATGAAATAAAAGCGTGTATTTCTCGTGGCCGAAATGGAGAACGTGCGGTGGCTGACGATCCATAGATTCAGCGGGCGAAAAGCAGTCGAAGAATGGGTATCGGAATTTGGCTTGCTGTTTGAAAGTGCCTCTGGACAAGAAGAGAAACCTAATTAGAGTTACTTCCATTCGTGTAATTGAATTTCGCTCCCAGATAAACCGAATTAGCACTTTCTGTCGGTTTGTGTCTGGCCAAGAGCTGAGAAAAATTAATTGCAGTCACAGAGCAGCGTGAGAATCCTTTTTACTATGAGTGTCACAAGAATTGACTCTAGTTCTCGTGCCCAAACCTTATTTGTAATACGAATCGATTTTGCGTCTGTTTCCCACGAACAACCTTTTCCCAGCCACTTTGGGGCGGGGGTGGCTCAGTCGGTAGCGCGCCAGGCTGTAATCTGTAGTTCCCAGGTTCGAGTCCCAGCTGGGTCAGCGTTGAGATTTATCTCCGCAAAATTCTCCGCCCTGCCCACGGTCAGTAGGGGACACCGATGGGCTTGGAAAGGCCGCCGTCCGTCGGATGGGATGTTAAGCCGTGGCCCCGTATGCGGGAGAGCCATACCCTGTGCACCTTAAAGAACACGCTGGATGGCCTTGACGGGAGGCTACCATCTGTCTCCCAACAGCTTTTCCAGTGGGTCTCCTCCCCCAACCTTCTCTGAGCTTTCGGGGGTCCATGTGACCTGGTCATTTAGCCCATTGTGTGCAAAAAAAGTGCCGCTCAGAGGTAAAACAACCCAACCCAGCCACTTCTGCCACACACTCCTCACTGTGATGGGGTTCACTCTGCCTTTGGTGAGAAAAGAGGTGGCTTGGAAAGGCTGCTGACCCCTTGTGAAGTGGGGGAGGCATGCACGTTAAAACGACGTTCTTGACGAAACGCTTCCATCTGTTTCTTAACAACTGTCCAGTGAATATTGGGACGGGGGTGGCTCAGCATCTGCAGTTCCTAGGTTCGAGTCCCAGCTGGGCCAACATTGAGATTTATCTCCGCAAAACTCCCCACCTTGCCCACGGTCAGTAGGGGACATCGATGGGCTTGGAAAGGCCGACGTCCGTCGGATGGGACGTTAAGCCGTGGCTCCGTGTGCGGGAGAACCATACCCTGTGCACGTTAAAGTAACACGCTGAATGGGTTTGATGGGAGGATACCATCTGTCTTCCAACTGCTGTTAAGTGGGTCCCCTCCCCGAAACTTCTCTGAGCCTTTGGGGTCTATGTGACCTGGCCATTTAGCCCATTGTGTGCAAAAGAGTGCAGCTCAGAGGAAAAACAACCCAATGGATGTAAAAGTATGGATGTAAAAGTAAGTTCATCCTAAAAAATTATATGCTATGTAAAAAAAGTATAATAAATCAATTAAAATTTTTTAAAATTTAACATCCGTTTTTTATTGCCTCCCCCCTTGTAAATTTTTTATATTCACTGATTTTTTATATCCATCTGATAGTGGCGGAAGAAAAAAAATTGTTTTGCAAATGATAGATAACCTCACCTTTCTTGATTACATCTGAAAACGCCCATTCATATAAATAAATACCCCCTCAAGCAGCTGCTTGCCACAGAGGTCTAACAGGAGCCTGTCGGTTTATATGCCATAGTAGAAGGTCTGTGAGGATGGCAGGACCTCAACAGAAGCAATTCATATAGATACGCAAAATAAAACTATGAATCAGTTGCTGAAGAGATTTGCATACTATATATTCCCAAATCTCGTCTCTATTTCATAGCGGGGCCGGGATGGCTCAGTCGGTAGCGCGTCAGGTTCGTAATCTGTAGTTCCCAGGTTCGAGTCCCAGCTGGGTCAGCGTTGAGATTTATCTCCGCAAAATTTCCCGCCCTGCCCACGGTCAGTAGGGGACACCGATGGGCTTGGAAAGGCCGCCGTCCGTCGGATGGGACGTTAAGCCGTGGCACCGTGTGCGGGAGAGCCATACCCTGTGCACGTTAAAGAACACGCTGGATGGCCTTGACGGGAGGCTACCATCTGTCTCCCAACAGCTGTTCCAGTGGGTCCCCTCCCCCAACCTTCTGTGAGCCTTCGGGGTCCATGTGACCTGGCCATTTAGCCCATGGTGTGGAAAAAAGTGCCGCTTAGAGGTAAAACAACCCAACCCATACCCTATGCACGTTAAAGAACACGCTGGATGGCCTTGACGGGAGGCTACCATCTGTCTCCCAACAGCTGTTCCAGTGGGTCCCCTCCCCCAACCTTCTGTGAGCCTTCGGGGTCCATGTGACCTGGCCATTTAGCCCATGGTGTGGAAAAAAGTGCCGCTTAGAGGTAAAACAACCCAACCCATACCCTATGCACGTTAAAGAACACGCTGGATGGCCTTGACGGGAGGCTACCATCTGTCTCCCAACAGCTGTTCCAGTGGGTCCCCTCTCCCAACCTTCTCTGAGCCTTCGGGGTCCATGTGACCTGGCCATTTAGCCCATTGTGTGCAAAAAAGTGCCGCTCAGAGGTAAAACAACCCAACAAAACCCTCTATTTCATACAACTTGCGGATATTGTTGACGACTTTTTTTATGCCCTTCAAACAAGATAGTCGCTCGACTCAGTTGAAGCTTTCTTGTCAAGCTTTCATCCGCAGACTTCATCTGAGTAAGAGGGAAACATCTGCGATTGATTCCTCTGCTAAAAGCATTTACATTTTTATGTGCATATTATACGGGGAATAACTGCGAAGAAATTTCGGTGAGTTGTTCACGTATAAATGAAAGCGTTTACGTTTCATTTTTACGTGTAACATAGTGCTCGCAGAAGGACCCGTTTATAAGTGAGATAAAGAGAATAAACTTGTACATATTGCATGAAGATGCTTTTGTGTTTAGGAAGGAATTGACCATGACTAGAGATTAGATACATGGGTTGACGATTCGCATTCACAGCTGGTTTTGAAGTTTTCCTTTTGTTGGCGACTTCTTTTCGTACGTGTCGTGCAAGAGCAAAATCGTTAGGAAGATTTTTTTTTTTAAATAACGACTGTCCGTATTTAATGCGCACTGCAATTTTGAATGAAACTATGACGGAAAGATTTCTAAAATTTTAATGTAAAAGTACCGGAACAGTTTTCTGCATGTTTTGTATGTAATTAAATGTTCCGAAGGGGTTGGGTTGTTTTACCTCTGAGCGGCACTTTTTTGCAGACAATGGGCTAAATGGCCAGGTCACAAGAACCCTGAAGGCTCAGGGAAGGTTGGGGGAAGGGACCCACTGCAACAGCTGTTGGGAGACAGATGGTAGCCTCCCGTCAAGGCCATCCAGCGTGTTCTTTAACGTGCACAGGGTATGGCTCTCCCGTACACGGGCCACGGTTTAACGTCTCATCCGACGGACGGCGGCCTTTCCAAGCCCATCGGTGTCCCCTACTGACCGTGGGCAGGGCGGGGAATTCTGCGGAGATAAATCTCAACGCTGACCCAGCTGGGACTCGAACCTGGGAACTACAGATTACGAGCCTGGCGCGCTACCGACTGAGCCACCCCCGCCCCATCACGATTTCTGTATTCGCAACTTATCTCATTTCTGAACAGCTGAACAAACTATTTCTATCATTAAACTTTGATTTGTTTCTTGCTTTCCACCCCCGGAAAAAAAATTCCCGTGGCGCCCATGACAAGTTGCCCGACTAAGCAAAGCCAGCATAATCCAACTACATGACGACTTGCAGATGGCATTGTTGGGCATGAGAGATTAAAAAATACGTTTTTCAGGGACGGTCCTACTCTCTGCGGGGAAGCTCCGACGATACTCCGTCGCGAACGGAGGGAAAACCAGGGGGCTTTCGCAGACAGTGGGGTGTTGTGGCGGGATTGTCAACGGCAGCTCTGGTTGTTGCTGAGCGGATGTGTTGTGACAGAATGGGGTCGTGAACCGACGCTAGGCTTTTCTTAACGGATGCATTTTAGTGGAAGTGACAGCAGTCGATGACACGACGCCAGCGGACCTGAAATTTCAGATCGCTGATCCCGCTACTTGACGGGACGGAGGATTTTGGTCGATTGTCAGAATGGCAGGTCGAGTGTATTGTTACGTAAAGTGGGAAATGTTGTTACGCTGTTGAAGACAATAAAAATGTTGTCTTTAGTTTCCTCTGTTCTCGCGTATTGTTGTTTCTTAGTAATCGTACTTACTACAGAGGGGCGGGGGTGGCTCAGTCGGTAGCGCGCCAGGCTCGTAATCTGTAGTTCCCAGGTTCGAGTCCCAACTGGGTCAGCGTTGAGATTTATCTCCGCAAAATTCCCCCGCCCTGCCTACGGTCAGTAGGGGACACCGATGGGCTTGGAAAGGCCGCCGTCCGTCGGATGGGACGTTTTAAGCCGTGGTCCCGTGTGCGGGAGATCCATACACTGTGCACGTTAAAGAACACACTGGATGACCTTCACGGGAGGTTACCATCTGTCTTCCAACAGCCGTTCCAGTGTGTCCCCTCCCCCAACCTTCTCTGAGCCTTCGGGGTCCATGTGACCTGGCCATTTAGCCCATGGTGTGCAAAAAAGTGCCGCTCAGAGGTAAAACAACCGAAACCAACTCCACCCTGCCCACGGTCAGTAGGGGACACCGATGGACTTGGAAAGGCCGCCGTCCGTCGGATGGGACGTTAAGCCGTGGCACGTTTGCAGGAAAGCCATACCCTGTGCACGTTAAAGAACACACTGGATGATCTTAACGGGAACCTACCATCTGTCTCCTAACAGCTGTCCAGTGGGTCCCCTCCCGCGAACTTTCTCTGAGCCTTTGGGGTCCTTGTGACCTGACCATTTAGCCCACTATATGGAGAGAAAAAAAGCCGTCAGAAACCAACTCGTAAAAGTCAGTTTAACTGTGGAAACAATTTTCGAATTGAAAAAAATTATCCAAATATTTTTTAGCACTTTAATTTTTTTAAATGTCTAATTTTAAATTTAAAATACTAATGTCGAAATAGAGTTGCGTTATTTTATCTCTGAGCAGCACATTTTTTTAACATAGTGGGCTAAATGGCCAGGTCACAAGGACTCCAAAGGCTCAGAGAAAGTTGGGGGAGGGAACCCACTGGATCAGCTGATGGGAGACAGATGGTAGCCTCCCTTCAAGGCCATCCAGAACGTGCACAGGGTATGGCTCTCCTGCACACAGCACCACCACTTTACTTCTCTTTCTGGGGCGGGGGTGGCTTAGTCGGTAGCGCGCCAGGCTCGTAATCTGTAGTTCCCAGGTTCGAGTCCCAGCTGGGTCAGCGTTGAGATTTATCTCCGCAAAATTCCCCGCCCTGCCCACGGTCAGTAGGGGACACCGATGTACTTGGAAAGACCGCCGTCCGTCGGATGGGACGTTAAGCCGTGGCTCCGTGTGCGGGAGAGTCATACCCTGTGCACTTTAAAGAACACACTGGATGGCCTTGACGGGAGGCTTACCATCTGTCTCCAAACAGCTGTTCCAGTGGGTCCCCTCCCTCAACCTTCTCTGAGCCTTCGGGGTCCATGTGACCTGGCCATTTAGCCCATGGTGTGCAAAAAAGTGTCGCTCAGAGGTAAAACAACCCAAACAACTTCTCGTTCTGCACTCCGAGACACGGCTTAACATTCCATCCAACGGACGGTGGCAGTTCTAAGTCAATCGGTTCCCGCCTTTCTCGCCGAAGGCAGGCTGGGAGTTTAGCGGAGATAAATCTCAACGCTGCGACAGTTGAGACTCGAATCTAGGAACTGAAGATTGCGAGCTTGACGCGCTACCGACTGAGCCAACTCTCCGCCCAACCGCGAAATATCTAAATTGTTAATTGAACTGTGGGCTGATGTTTTTTTTCTCCTCTTAACATCCCATCCGACGGACGGCGGTCTTCCCAATCTCATCGGTGTCCCCTACTGACCTTGGGCAGGGCGGGGAGTTTTGCGGAGATAAGTCTCAACGCTGATCCAGCTGGGACTCGAACCTGGGGACTGCAGATTACGAGCCTGGCGCGTTACCGACTGAGCCACCCCCGCCCCCATTATTCCAAAAGTTATGAGTGAAGATAGCATCTAACTTTATAGTCACCTTTAAAGAACTGCGCCATCCTTGATAATAAACACTCCATTGTTTATATTTCACTGTTTGCGGTACAAAGATCCAGTTCAAAGAAACGCAGAGTCTGATCTCTTTTCAGAACTCTCCAAAGAGAGCTTTTTAAAAGCAAAAGCAAAGAAGCTTGACACGATTCTCAGTTTATTGAGCATATTCAGTCCCTATTGATACTTTAATTCCTCTTTTTTTCTTTGAAGCATACCAGGCAGAGGCATTCTTTCCCGGCACACTTTGGTGTCTCTATTTTTCGCGTGTAACAGTTGCGTGGCTGAGGAGGTTTTGACCTGCACCCATCAGGCCGAGAGATAATGACACCACTGGTCCTAAAAAAAGGAGTTCCTTTGACATGATGTTATTTTTGTAAGTCGTTTGAGGGGTGATGTTCTCCTGCCATGCTCCGTAAGTGTTGCCAAGCCTAATTTCACAAGAGAACCGTTGTCATTGCGGAGTTCAGGTTGCCAACTACGTGACACGAAGTTTCAGAAGAAAAATCGTAAGATTGGCGGATCAGAACAGATTTCAGGACCTCGAAGGCTCAGAGAAGGTTGGGGAAAGTGGACTCACTGGACAGATGTTAGGAGATAGATGGTAGCCTCCTGTTAACCCTTTCACGACTAAAGGAAACATTTTTCCCATTTTAAAATTGGTGATTGTCGTATTTAATAAAACCTTATCTGCATTTTTTTATACAGAATGTCAAAATAGAACGTATGCCGAACGCAATTACGTAAACGGGAACGTTTAGACAAAAACAGAACTGTCAGGACGCATAATATATGTACTATGTGCAATGTCCATCTTTGCTTCACTACCAAAAGAAATTGCTTCGCAGAATATCATAATTAGCACATCATTTTGTATAGTAATTTTATTTCATAATTTTGTATTATTTTAGTTAACATTTTGTTAACCAATAAATAAAAGACATTGCATAATAAGCCTAACTATAATTTGTGTTACCTTTATAGTCCATTTGGAAAAATATTTCCCATAAAATTCCAAAAAAACTACACATTGTTATGTATTTTTCTTATGATTTTTATTTATTTTACGTCTAAACAAACTAAAATAAACAGTTACATACTAATATTTACTCTTAGAAACCTTATGGTCCTGAAAGGGTTAAGGTGATGGGCTTGGAAAGGCCGCCGTCCGTCGGATGGGACATTAAGCCATGGCCCCGTGTACGGAAGAGCCATAATCTGTGCACGTTAAAAAACACGCTGGATGGCCTTGACGGGAGGCTGCCATCTGTCTCCCAACAGCTGTTCCAGTGGGTCTCCTCCCCCAACCTTCCCTGAGCCTTCGGGGTCCTTGTGACCTGACCATTTAGCCCGTGGTGTGCAAAAAAGTGCTGCTCAGAGGTAAAACAATCCAATCCAATGCAAAAAAGTGCCGCTCAGAGCCTCACACTTTGATATTTCTATTTTTTAATGGGCCATCAGGTCTTCAGAAATGTCCCCCTACAGTTCCGATAAATGCAGACACAGTGGGGACTCGAACCTGGGAACTTCAAGTTACTAGCCTGGTGTTCTACCGATTTAGCGATCTGCCTTGCATAGAGAACCACGTTTCTACGACTTCCTCTTCCAAAAGCCGTAGGGGCGGGGGTGGCTCAGTCGGTAGCGCGTCAGGCTCGTAATCTGTAGTTCCCAGGTTCGAGTCCCAGCTGGGTCAGCGTTGAGATTTATCTCCGCAAAATTCCCCGCTCTGCCCACGGTCAGTAGGGGACACCGATGGGCTTGGAAAGGCCGCCGTCCGTCGGATGGGACGTTTTAAGCCGTGGTCCCGTGTGCGGGAGAGCCATACCCTGTACATGTTAAAGAACACGCTGGATGGCCTTGACGGGAGGCTATCATCTGTCTCCCAACAGCTGTTCCAGTGGGTCCCCTCACCCAACCTTCTCTGAGCCTCCGGGGTCCATGTGACCTGGCCATTTAGCCCATTGTGTGCAAAAAAGTGCCGCTCAGAGGTAAAACAACCCAAATCCAAAAGCCATAGTCCAACAGCGAAAGTGCTGCGTAGGTGGGAGTCTTGTCTCAAAAACACTTCTCATTTGGGGCTTTGGGTTGGGTTGTTTTACCTCTGAGCGGCACTTTTTTGCACACCATGGTCTAAATGGCCAGGTCACATGGACCCCGAAGGCTCAGAGAAGGTTGGGGGAGGGAACAGCTGTTGGGAGACAGATGGTAGCCTCCCGTCAAGGCCATCCAGCGTGTTCTTTAACGTGCACAGGGTATGGCTCTCCCGCACACGGGGCCACGGCTTAACGTCCCATCCGACGGACGGCGGCCTTTCCAAGCCCATCGGTGTCCCCTACTGACCGTGGGCAGGGCGGGGAATTTTTGCGGAGATAAATCTCAACGCTGACCCAACTGGGACTTGAACCTGGGAACTACAGATTACGAGCCTGGCGCGCTACCGACTGAGCCACCCCCGCCCCTAATTTGGGGCACCAAACGCTAAAAAAAAAACGAAACATCAAATTAGCGACCTTTTCAGTCTTCCACAATTCGAGATAAGAGACAATCCCATATATATATACGTACACTGGACCCACATATTCGTATTTACTCTTCTGGGAGCCGTTCCAAATATAGTACTTCTGTCAAGCTTGTTGCTGTGAATGATTATTGGCCAGTTCGGCATCTGCAGTGCCTCTTAGCGATAAACAAAAAATATCTCGGATAGCTTAATCTCGTAAGTGCTCCTGGGTAGCTTAAGGGATTGCTCGAGTTTACTTGTGTTTGCAATGGGTCGATGAATACGTGTCGTTAAAGTTCACGTGGATACCTTTTCGGTAATGGGATTTCTTCCTCGTTGTACGGCACGTTCTAGTTTAGAAATGTCGAAGTTCGCAAAATGTCTGGCGATTTTCTACAGGAAATGCATTTTTCACTCCTCACTCGACTCCTATCCTTACTATACTTAAAGGAAATGCTTTCTTTTTATTTATATATTAAACAATAAAGAGTATGTTGCGAATTTCAGACTTGTGCTTTCCGTCTTTCCCTGCGAAGAAGGTTCAGACGGTAGCGCGCCAGGCTCGCAATCTGCAGTAACGAGGTTCGAGTGCCAGCTGGGTCAGCGTTGAGATTTATCTCCGCAAAATTCCCCACCCCCCCTGCCCACTGTCAGTAGAGGACACCGATGGTCTTGGAAAGGCTGTTGTCCGTCGGATGCGACGTTAAGCCGTGGCCCCCGTGTGGGGTTGGGTTGGGTTGTTTTACCTCTGAGCGGCACTTTTTTGCACACCATGGGCTAAATGGCCAGGTCATAGGGACCCCGAAGGGCTCAGAGAAGGTTGGGGGAGGGGACCTACTGGAATAGCTGTTGAGAGACAGATAGTAGCCTCCCGTCAAGGTAATCCAGCGTGTTCTTTAACGTGCACAGTGTATGGCTCACCCGCACACGGGACCACGGCTTAACGTCCCATCCGACGGACGGCGGTCTTTCCAAGCCCATCGGTGTCCCCTACTGACCGTGGGCAGGGCGGGGAATTTTGCGGAGATAAATCTCAACGCTGACCCAGCTGGGACTCGAACCTGGGAACTGCAGATTACGAGCCTGGCGCGCTACCGACTGAGCCCCCCCCACCCCCCATGTGGGGAAGAATCATACCCTGTGCACGTTAAAGAACACGCCGGATGGCCTTGACGGGAGGTTACCATTTGTCTCCTAATAGCTGTCCAGTGGGTTTCCTTCCTCCAACCTTCTTCAGGCGTTTGGGGTCCTTGTGACGTAGCTGTGTGAGCTGGTCAGTTACCCCATTAAAAGTCACTCAGAGGTAAAATAGCACAATCTCGTTGCCCACACTTCTCCGAGTCCTTAAGATCCTTGTGACCTGGCTATTTAGCCCATTGTGTGCAAAAAAGTGTCGTTCAGATGTAAGCTGACTCAACCTGATGGACTTGGAAAGGCTGCCGTCCGTCGGATGGGACGTTACACAGCGGCTCAGTGTGCAGGAGAGCCATACTAAGCACGATAAAGAACACGCTGGAAATCCCAACATAAATATTTTTATCTTGAAACAATGATTTGTACCCCCCCCCCCCGCCGCTAAAAATATTGTGCCCCTCACTGAAAACAATTTGCCTTACCTCCCCTCACCTGGGGGCGGGGGTGGCTCAGTCGGTAGCGCGCCAGACTCGTAATCTGTAGTTCCCAGGTTCGAGTCCCAGCTGGGTCAGCGTTGAGATTTATCTCCGCAAAATTTCCCCGCCCTGCCCACGGTCAGTAGTGGACACCGATGGACTTGAAAAGACCGCCGTCCGTCTAATGGGACGTTAAGCCGTGGCCCCGTGTGCGGGAGAGCCATACCCTGTGCACGTTAAAGAACACGCTGGATGGCCTTGACGGGAGGCTACCATCTGTCTCCCAACAACTGTTCCAGTGAGTCTCCACCCCCAACCTTCTCTGATCCTTCGGGTTCCGTGTGACCTGGCCATTTAGCCCATGGTGTGCAAAAAAAGTGGCGCTCAGAGGTAAACAACCCAACAACCTGTCTGACCTCTGTGACAAGCAGCTGCTTGAAAGGTAATTTATTTATTATATCAAGTTTTATTTTCCAGGATATAACATTTTCCTCTCCGAGATCACTTCCTTTTTCATTGCAGCATCCATTATTCACAACTCATTCTCGACTGATGAAGTTTGGCGACCCGTAACTTCTTACCTCGTTTCTTGATGGTGGTGGCGTTTAAGTCTGATGGAGGTCAAAAGAACCAGGCCGAGGTAGAGATCTCGACGCAGGGAGAGCAGATTTTTCCTCTCCTTGGCTCGGAACTCGAAATTCCGGTTGCTTGTGACCCATGTCCAGCCCACAGCAGTGGAGGTGTTGTTGCCTTTGGTGCTCTCAATGCCTATCTCAGCCAAACTGGCATTCATGGGACTGGTTTGCCTCTCGGTGACATAATTGAGGGTGGAAACTGAAAATGATTCGTTTCCAAATTTATTATGTTTCAGCGAGAGTCTGGTCGCTCTTCTTATTGCTCGCCTCCAGTGTAAGACCGAAAGTTTTTGTCAGTGAAATTTGCAGAGGTGATTCTGCTCAAAATGGTAAATTATTGGACTGCTTTTTTTCCGCATTTTTGCAGGGTTATTTTTTGTCTTAACATTTCGCATTTTTGAAGAGTTTTATCTCGATATTACGCATTTTGAGGGATTTTTATCTCAAAATTTTTCGGTTTTGCTGGGTTTTTATTTCGACATTTCGCATTTTCGAAGGTTTTTTATCTCAAAATTTCGCATTTTTGAAGGGTTTTATCTCGATATTTCGCATTTTTAAAGAGTTTTTATCTCAAAATTTCGCATTTTTGAACGGTTTTATCTCGACATTTCGCATTTTTGAAGGGTTTTATGTCGACATTTCGCATTTTTGAAGGGTTTTATGTCGACATTTCGCATTTTTGAAGGGTTTTATGTCGACATTTCGCATTTTTAAAGAGTTTTTATCTCAAAATTTCGCATTTTTGAAAGGTTTTATCTCGATATTTGGCATTTTTGAAGGGTTTTATCTCGACATTTCGCATTTTTGAAGGGTTTTATGTCGACATTTCGCATTTTTGAAGGATTTTATGTCGACATTTCGAATTTTTAAAGAGTTTTTATCTCAAAATTTCGCATTTTTGAAGGGTTTTATGTCGACATTTCGCATTTTTGAAGGGTTTTATGTCGACATTTCGCATTTTTGAAGGGTTTTATGTCGATATTTCGCATTTTTAAAGAGTTTTTATCTCAAAATTTCGCATTTTTGAAGGGTTTTATCTCGACATTTCGCATTTTTGAAGGGTTTTATGTCGACATTTCGCATTTTAGAAGGGTTTTATGTCGACATTTCGCATTTTTAAAGAGTTTTTATCTCAAAATTTCGCATTTTTGAAGGGTTTTATCTCGACATTTCGCATTTTTGAAGGGTTTTATGTCGACATTTCGCATTTTTGAAGGGTTTTATCTCGATATTTGGCATTTTTGAAGGGTTTTATGTCGACATTTCGCATTTTTAAAGAATTTTTATCTGAAAATTTCGCATTTTTGAAGGGTTTTATCTCGACATTTCGCATTTTTGAAGGGTTTTATGTCGACATTTCGCATTTTTGAAGGGTTTTATCTCGATATTTGGCATTTTTGAAGGGTTTTATGTCGACATTTCGCATTTTTAAAGAGTTTTTATCTCAAAATTTCGCATTTTCGAAGGGTTTTATGTCGACATTTCGCATTTTTGAAGGGTTTTATGTCGACATTTCGCATTTTTAAAGAGTTTTTATCTCAAAATTTCTCTGGTTTTGGCTGGGTTTTTATCTCGACATTTCGCATTTTCGAGGGTTTTTATCACAAAATGTCGCATTTTTTGAAGGATTTTATCTCGATATTTCGCATTTTTCAAGGGTTTTTATCTCAGAATTTCTCATTTTTTAGTGCTATATGTAAAATTACTTCACAAAAGGAAAATATTACTGTTATTTTATTTTTCTTTCAATTATTTTTATCGTTCTTTTTATCTCATTAAACTGAGGCCATCTAGCTCATATTTCTTACGATCATATACATTCCCGGTGGGGCGGTTGTGGCTCAGTCGGTAGCGCGCCAGACTCGTAATCTGTAGTTCCCAGGTTCGAGTCCTAGCTGGGTCAGCGTTGAGATTTATCTCCGCAAAATTCCCCGCCCTACCCACGGTCAGTAGGGGACACCGCTGGACTTGGAAAGGCCGCCGTCCGTCGGATGGGACGTTAAGCCGTGGCTCCGTGTGCGGGAGAGCCATACCCTGTGCACGTTAAAGAACACGCTGGAAGGCCTTGACGGGAGGCTACCATCTGTCTCCCAACAGCTGTTCCCTCCCCCAACCTTCTCTGAGCCTTCGGGGTCCATGTGACTTGGCCATTTAGCCCATAATGTGCAAAAAAAGTGCCGCTCAGAGGTAAAACAACCCAACCCTTTTCTAAGATGCAATAGAAGAATTTCACCTTCTAAAATGGGGTAGAAGAATTTCACCTCATAAGATGCCATGGGAGAACTTCCCCTTCTAAGATGCCATGGGAGATAATTTCACCTCATAAGATGCCATGGGAGAACTTCCCCTTCTAAGATGCCATGGGAGATAATTTCACCTTCTAAGATGCGATAGAAGAATTTCACCTCATATGATGCCATGGAAGAATTTTACATTCTAAGATGCCATAGAAGAATTTGCTCTTTCTAAGATGCCGCAGAAGAATTTCACTTTCTAAAATGCTGCAAAAGAATTTCACCTTCTAAGATGCCGTGCATCGAACCCTAAGTGAATCGAACCAAATAGCTCAACTACAAATGAATGTTATGAGCTCCATTGTTTTGCTATCTTCTGTAACCTGACACCCCCAACGAATCCCCTTCAAGTGTTCTTCCCCCCCACCCTTCTGTGCCTTCATTATGTCATTCCGCTGTCTACTTCCGAGAACGACGGACCATCTGCACTTCCTATGACTGCCCCCTCCCTCATCTTTGTGGGTCCACGTGACTCTAAATTTAACTTCCCACCCAGCAACCGGACGTAACGTGCTATTTGCCCATTGCTGTTTACATTCTGCAAATTAGTAACGTACTCGGTTTGTTTTATGGATCGTGTGTGGGATTGCTACGAAAAATCGTCCAAACAGCTTTCCAACACTCGCCTAATGGTGCATTAGAAACGTCGCTAAAGTTGGGACGATATATTAACTCGCTTGGAAGAAGGGCAAAGCCTGCACGAGTTTAACGGCGAGATTTTAGCTGGTAATGGTCGTTGGAGGAACACTAATGAGCGAACGAATCGGGCTAAACTGTGCGAGTTGTTGGGTTGTTTTACCTCTGAGCGGCAATTTTTTGCACACCATGGGCTAAATGACCGGGTCACATGGACCCCGAAGGCTCAGAGAAGGTTGGGGGAGGGGACCCACTGGAACAGCTGTTGGGAGACAGATGGTAACCTCCCGTCAAGGCCATCCAGCGTGTTTTTTAACGTTGGATTGTTTTACCTCTGAGCGGCACTTTTTTGCACACCATGGGCTAAATGGCCAGGTCACATTGACCCCGAAGGCTCAGAGAAGGTTGGAGGAGGGGACCCACTGGAATAGCTGTTAGGAGACAGATGGTAGCCTCCCGTCAAGGCCATCCAGCGTGTTTTTTAACGTTAGATTGTTTTACCTCTGAGCGGCAATTTTTTGCACACCATGGGCTAAATGGCTGGGTCACATGGATCCCGAAGGCTCAGAGAAGGTTGGGGGAGGGGACTCACTGGAACAGCTGTTAGGAGACAGATGGTAGCCTCCCGTCAAGGCCATCCAGCATGTTTTTTAACGTTGGATTGTTTTACCTCTGAGCGGCACTTTTTTGCACACCATTTCCATGGGCTAAATGGCCAGGTCACATGGATCCCGAAGGCTCAGAGAAGGTTGGGGAGGAGACCCACTGGAACAAGCTGTTGTGAGACAGATGGTAGCCTCCGTCAAGGCCATTCAGTGTGTTCTTTAACGTGCACAGGCTATGCTCTCCCGCACACGGGGCCACGGCTTAACGTCCCATCCGACGGACGGCGGCCTTTCCAAGCCCATCGGTGTCCCCTACTAACCGTGGGCAGGGCGGGTAATTTTGGGGAGATAAATCTCAGTGCTGACCCAGCTCGGACTCGAACCTGGGAACTACAGATTACGAGCCTGGCGCGCTACCGACTGAGCCACCCCCGCCCCTAACTGTGCGAGACTTAAAAGGCTGCACTATTAAGTGAATCTCGGAAAAGATTTTGTGTTTCTCACATCGTAATTCTGGCTGCAGAATTTGATGTCGAAAAATACAGTTGTTGTTTTATTAAGGCCAATCCTACACCAAGTTACAAAAAATAACCGGACACTTTCATGTTATGCGAAGGAAAATTTTGAAACTAAGCTTTTTTCTTTGGAAAAAATATTATTGCAGATAACTTGAATATCTCAGTCAATTGTCATTGAATATATATTTTGTGCAATATTCGGTTAAACAATTATGTAAGCTAAAACATTTAACTGCAATTTTTGTGGGTGGCTCAGTCGGTAGCGCGTCAGGCTCGTAATCTGCAGTTCCAAAGGTCGAGTTCCAGCTGGATCAACCTTGAGATTTATCTCCGCAAAACTCCCCGCCGTGCCGACGGTCAGCAGGGGACACCGATGGGCTTGGAAAGGCCGACGTCCGTCGGATGGGACGTTAAGCCGTGGCCCCGTGTATGTGAAAGCCATACCCTGTGCACGTTAAAGAACACGCTGGATGGACTTGACGGGAGACTACCATCTGTCTCCCAACAGCTGTTCCAGTGGGTCACCTCCCCCAACCTTCTCTGAGCCTTCGGGGTCCATGTGACCTGGCCATTTTAGCCCATGGTGTGCAAAAAAGTGCCGCTCAGAGGTAAAACAACCCAAACAACCCAGCTGGGTCAGCGTTGAGATTTATCTCCGCAAAATTCCCGGTCCTGCCCACGGTCAGTAGAGGACACCGATGGGGTTGGAAAGGCCGCCGTCCGTCGGATGGGACGTTAAGCCGGGACCCCGTGTATGTGAAAGCCATACCCTGTGCACATTAAAGAACACGCTGGATGGACTTGACGGGAGGCTACCATCTGTCTCCCAGCAGCGCTTCCAGTGGGTCCTCTCCCTCAACCTTCTCTGAGCCCTTGGGGTGCTTGTGACCTGGCCATTTAGTCCATTGTGTGCAAAAAACTGGTGCTCAGAGGTAAACCAACCAACCAAACCAGGGTCGAGTCCCAGCTGGGCCAGCGTTGAGATTTCTAGTACCCCCACGCTGTTTTTCAAGGAGACAAGAGGACACCGTTGGGCTTGGACAGACTTAGGACCTCAATCCGTGTGCAGGAGAAAAAACTGTGCATGCTAGATGTCCTTGATACGGGGGAGGGCTGCCATCTGTCCGCTAACAGCCGTCCAGTGGTTACCTTGTCTGAGCCTTCGGGGTCCTTGTGACTTGACCATTTAGCCCAAAGTGTGCAGGCATAAAGATACAGCTCAGAAGTATATCACAGTTTCAAAGTTATTTCGTATCCTTCGATGAGAGGGGCGGGGGTGGTTCAATCGGTAGCGCTCCAGGCTAGTAATCTGTAGTTCCCAGGTTCGAGTCCCAGCTGGGTCAGCGTTGAGATTTATCTCCGCAAAATTCCCCGCCCTGCCCACGGTCGGTAAGGGGACACCGATGGGCTTGGAAAGGCCGCCGTCCGTCGGATGGGACGTTAAGCCGTGGCCCCGTGTGCGGGAGAGCCAAACCCTGTGCACGTTAAACAACACGCTGGATGGCTTTGACAGGAGGCTACCATCTGTCTCCCAACATCTATTCCAGTGGGTCCCCTCCCCCAACCTTCTCTGAGCCTTCGGGATCCATGTGACCTGGCCATTTAGCCCATGGTGTGCAAAAAAGTGCCGCTCAGAGGTAAAACAACCCAACCCAAATCCTTCGATGAGACGATATTCCTGGTTGTCCAGTCGCCATCTTGGGACACAGCTGTCGTCAGCATCCGCGGTTTCCCTCTTGAAGTGAAATCTCACCCATCACTTCTATGTGTGCCATTTAATGCATGCACCTCAATACGAAGAAATCTGTCTCTGCCTCTTCTTTACAATATTTACTCCTCTAAATCGGGTACAGCCACCGTAAGTGTAGTGGAAGGCAGGAGCAGCTAGTCCTCGTTACCGTTCCCATGACAACAGCTCTCGACCTCTCCCCAGCCTCTTACAGTCATTGATCTGCTCCTGCCGCCGTCCTCATCTTCTGGGGAACGATGCTGGCAGACCTTGCCCTACATTCGGAGCAAGTTGTAACAGAGGGCAGATCTCCTCGGTAGAAAGTTTCCAGAAACAGGGAGAGTTGGAAGAATTATTTCTTAGTGTTCCGCGTGCTTTCTTTTTTTTGGTTTTCTGGATTCAAAGAACATAAATAAAATCAAGAGTTTTTATTTTTATCTTCTTTGCTGTGTAAAAGAGAAAAGAACATTTTCCGTTTCCTCCTTATGTATTGTTTTGTAGATGATATGAACGGATGATAAACCCGAATTCATTTCTGAATGGCAGTAATTTTTGGTTATATATTTGGGTTGTTTTACGTCTGAGCGGCATTTTTTTTTGCACACCATGGACTAAATGACCAAGTCACCAGGATCCCGAAGGCTCAGAGAAGTTTGCGAAACGGGACACACTGGACAGCTGTTAAGAGGCAGATGGTAGCCTCCCTCCCCCCGTCAAGGCCATCGGGACCCATTGGACAGTTGTTAAGAGACAGATGGTAGCCTCCCAGTCAAGTCCATCCAGCATGTTTCTTAATGTGCATAGGGTATGGCTCCCTCACATGCGGGACCACTGCTTTTTTCGCACACCATGGACTAAATGACCAGGTCACCAAGATCCCGAAGGCTCAGAGAAGTTTACGAAACGGGACCCACTGGACAGCTGTTAAAGAGACAGATGGTAGCCCCCCTCCCCCCGTCAAGGCCATCGGGACCCACTGAACAGTTGTTAAGAGACAGATGGTAGCCTCCCAGTCAAGGCCATCCAGCGTGTTTCTTAATGTGCATAGGGTATGGCTCCCTCACACGCGGGACCACTGCTTTTTTTGCACACCATGGACTAAATGACCAGGTCATCAGGACCCCGAAGGCTCAGAGAAGTTTGTGCAAACGGGACCCACTGGACAGCTGTTAAGAGACAGATGGTAGCCACCTTCCCCCCGTCAAGGCCATGGGGACCCACTGGACAGTTGTTAAGAGATAGATGGTAGCCTCCCAGTCAAGGCCATCCAGCGTGTTTCTTAATGTGCATAGGGTATGGCTCCCTCACACGCGGGACCACTGCTTTTTTTGCACACCATGGACTAAATGACCAGGACATCAGGACCCCGAAGGCTCAGAGAAGTTTGTGCAAAGGGGACCCACTGGACAGCTGTTAAGAGACAGATGGTAGCCACCTTCCCCCCGTCAAGGCCATCCAGCGTGTTTCTTAATGTGCATAGGGTATGGCTCCCTCACACGCGGGACCACTGCTTTTTTTGCACACCATGGACTAAATGACCAGGACATCAGGACCCCGAAGGCTCAGAGAAGTTTGTGCAAACGGGACCCACTGGACAGCTGTTAAGAGACAGATGGTAGCCACCTTCCCCCCGTCAAGGCCATGGGGACCCACTGGACAGTTGTTAAGAGATAGATGGTAGCCTCCCAGTCAAGGCCATCCAGCGTGTTTCTTAATGTGCATAGGGTATGGCTCCCTCACACGCGGGACCACTGCTTTTTTTGCACACCATGGACTAAATGACCAGGTCATCAGGACCCCGAAGGCTCAGAGAAGTTTGTGCAAACGGGACCCACTGGACAGCTGTTAAGAGACAGATGGTAGCCACCTTCCCCCCGTCAAGGCCATGGGGACCCACTGGACAGTTGTTAAGAGATAGATGGTAGCCTCCCAGTCAAGGCCATCCAGCGTGTTTCTTAATGTGCATAGGGTATGGCTCCCTCACACGCGGGACCACTGCTTTTTTTGCACACCATGGACCCCATGAGGGGACCTGAATGACCAGGTCATCAGGACCCCGAAGGCTCAGAGAAGTTTGTGCAAACGGGACCCACTGGACAGCCGTTAAGAGACAGATGGTAGCCTCTCCCCCCGTCAAGGCCATCCAGCGTGTTTTTTCACGTGCATAGGGTATGGCTCTTCCACACACGGAACCACTGCTTTACGTCCCATTCCAATGGACGGCGGCCTTTCCAAGCCCATCGGTGTCCCCTACTGACCGAGGGCAGGCGGGGAATTTTGCGGAGATAAGTCTCAACGTTGACCCAGCTGGGACTCGAACCTGGAGACTACAGATTACGAGCCAGGCTCTATACCGGCTGAGCCACCTCCGCTCCTGTTCCGAAGGGGCAGGAGTGACTCAGTCGGTAGCGCGCCAGTCACGAATAATCATCAATCGTGTAAATTTTATCTGTAACAGTATTATATTGCATGAGAGTAATTTGATTTAAAATGAATTTTTTATTAGTTAGTTGTCAAAAAAAATATGAGCTTTAATGTTTTTACTTTAACGTCTATCTGTAGATATTCAATTATTTTTGTTTCTAGTGATGAATTAAATGTTTTTTTTAGGGGTTGGATACGTTATGATGAAATATTACGATTTCAGTTTCCAAATCTCCGAAAAGCTTTAACTGCTCCATCTAATGGTGTAAAATTTGGAAAATCGCAAAACTTTAAATGATTATGCAAACAATAAGGCGAGAGGTTGGATTTCCATTGCTGTGTAGGGCGGGGGTGGCTCAGTCGGTAGCGCGCCAGGCTCGTAATCTGTAGTTCCCAGGTTCGATTCCCAGCTGGGTCAGCGTTGAGATTTATCTCCGCAAAATTCCCCGCCCTGCCCACGGTCAGTAGGGGACACCGATGGGCTTGGAAAGGCCACCGTCCGTCGGATGGGACGTTAAGCCGTGGCTCTGTGTGCGGGAGAGAGCCATATTCTGTGCACGTTAAAGAACACACTGGATGGCCTTGACGAGAGGCTACCTCTTTCTCCCAACAGCTGTTTCAGTGGGTCCCCTCCCCCCACCTTTAGGGGCGGGGGTGGCTCAGTCGGTAGCGCGCCAGGCTCGTAATCTATATTTCCCAGGTTCGAGTTCCAGCTGTGTCAGCGTTGAGATTTATCTCCGCAAAATTCCCCGTCATGCCCACTGTCAGTAGGGAACACCGATGGGCTTGGAAAGGCCGCCGTCCGTCGGATGGGACGTTAAGCCGTGGCCCCGTGTGCGGGAGAGCCATACCCTGTGCGCGTTAAAGAACACACTGGATGGCCTTGACGGGAGGCTACCATCTGTCTCCCAACAGCTGTTCCAGTGGGCCCCCTCCCCCAACCTTCTCTGAGCCTTCGGGGTCCATGTGACCTGGCCATTTAGCCCATGGTGTGCAAAAAAGTGCCGCTCAGAGGTAAAACAACCCAACCCATTGCTGTGTAACATTTATCCATTCGTTTTAGAGGGTTTTAACAAAATTTCTTGAAAAATGTGTCTATTATTTTTACTAGCATTCTCAAAAGGGAGAAGGGGGGGGCGAGAAAATGGTCTCCTCACTCCCCCTCCCAGATCCGTCCTTGCACATGATGCATTTTTGCTAAAAATTAAATTCGAATTTTTGGTGGTGGCTGGAGTATGGGAATGAAGAAGTTTGCAAAGATTTCGTCCCTTACTCTTAGAGAGCTCCGCAAAATTCCCCCGCTCTGCCCACGGTCAGTAGGGGACACCGATGGGCTTGGAAAGGCCGCCGTCCGTCGGATGGGACGTTAAGCCTTGGCCCCGTGTGCGGGAAAGCCATACCCTGTTCACGTTAAAGAACACGCTGGATGGCCTTGACAGGAAGCTACCGTCTGTCTCCCAACAGCTGTTCCAGTGGGTCCCCTCCCCCAACCTTCTCTGAGCCTTCGGGGTCTTTGTGGCCTGGCTATTTAGACCATGGTGTGCAAAAAAAGTGCCGCTCAGAGGTAAAACAACCCAACCCAAATCCAAGCCCATCGTTGCCCTCTTTTTGAACGAGACTGGAACTAAAACCTGGGAATTGCAGAATACGAGCCTGGGGCGCTAACGGCTGAGCCAACCTCCGCAAGGGGGACCATGCCTCCCCTCCTAAAGACTCCCCTACTAAAGGTAAAAGCGGAAAAAATTATGAAGCCTGGAATGCTGCCTTCTTCCAATACAAGTAATGCAAAGAAATTGTCTGTTTACTCCTAACTATTGAACCAGTTTCTCCTAGGGCTCATTTCCTCCGCGCCTACCACGTGGGAGAGATTTGGGGCTTTTACCGACCTGGCTATTGATGACGAGTCGTCTCTTCCTCCTGAGCAATCTGTCGCTTGTCACCCTGAGCCTCGACGTGTTTCCTCCCGAAAAGCTGGTAATGGCCAACTGAAACGAAATCTCAGAGGAAACATTGGCGACGGCTGGAACCGATGTTGTGATTCTCATGTAAAATGTATGGCCTGGGGAAACATCTCTGGACACTGTGATGGCTAAGGCCAAGAAGATGCGGCAGGTTTACGTGAGATTTCTCACCACAAGGGAATGGCTGTTTACGAAGAAACATATTCCAGTGCTTTAGGGAGAAACTGATGTAACGTTGGCTTTTTCCTCAACCTACCTGACTTTCTTTTAGGATAGGAAGCTTTTCTTGGATGGGTCAAGAGTGCTTTTCAGCTTAAGCGACATTTATTTTATTGCTGTGATTTGACTTGACTGGCGAAATGAGCCGAATGATGGCTAAATGGCCGCCATCCGTCGGATGGGCCATTAAGCCGTGGCACCTTGTTCAGGAAAGCCATACCCTATGCACGCTAAAGAATATATTGTATGCTTTTTTTTTTATCATTTCGTTGAACAATTTAGGGGTCAACTCCCTTTGGACAAGCCGCAGAATATCTCAAGGAGTGGGAGGGGGCGGGGGTGGCTCAGTCGGTAGCGCGCCAGGCTCGTAATTTGTAATTCCCAGGTTCGAGTCCCAGCTGGGTGAGCGTTGAGATTTATCTCCGCAAAATTCCCGCCCTGCCCACGGTCAGTAGGGGACACCAATGGACTCGGAAAGGCCGCCGTCCGTCGGATGGGACGTTAAGCCGTGGCCCCGTGTGCGGGAGAGCCATACCCTGTGCACGTTAAAGAACACGCTGGATGGCCTTGACGGGAGGCTACCATCTGTCTCCCAACAGCTGTTCCAGTGGGTCCCCTCCCCCAACCTTCTCTGAGCCTTCGGGGTCCTTGTGACCTGGCCATTTAGACCATGGTGTGCAAAAAAGTGCCGCTCAGAGGTAAAACAACCCAACTCTCAAGGAGTGGGAAACTTTTATTGGAACAGTAGTTCCCCACAATGGTGGTTGGTTGTTTTTCCTAGAAAGTTATTTAAAGAAACTTCGTGAAATAATTATGCAGGTCTCATTTAGGTTGGTTTAATCTTGAACTGCAATTTTTGTGCACAATGGGCTAAATGGCCAGATTACAAGGACCTCGAAGAATAAGAGAAGGTTGGGGGAAGGGGACCCACTGGACAGCAGACAGGAGTCAGATGGAAGATCATCCAGCGTGTTCTTTAATGTGCACAGGGCATGACTCTCCCGTTCACAGGACCACGGCTTTACGTTCCATCCGACAAACGTCAGCCATTCCAAGCCCATCGGTGTCTCCTACTGACCAAGGGTAGACCAGAAAGTTTTGCGGAGATAAATCTCAACGCTGGCCCATCTGGGACTCGAACCTGGGAACTTCAGATTACGAGCTTGACGCAATGGGGTAGAAAGAGACCAGCCACAAAGGGCTGACCTTAATCCCAAAGGATCGAGTACTTCTCGACTTCCATCTGTCTCCAAACATCCATCTGCCCTGCCCACGGTCAGTAGGGGACACCGATGGGCTTGGAAAGACCGCCGTCCGTCAGATGGGACGTTAAGCCATGGCCCCGTGTGCGGGAGAGCCATACCCTGTGCACGTTAAAGAACACGCTGGATGGCCTTGAAGGGAGGCTACCATCCGTCTCCCAACAGCTATTCCAGTAGGTCCCCTCCCCCAACATTCTCTGAGCCTTCGGGGTCCATGTGACCTGGCCATTTAGCCCATTGTGTGCAAAAAAGTGCGGCTCAGAGGTAAAACAACCCAAATCCATCTGCCCAGTGGTTCCCCTTCTCTGACCTTGGACTCCTTGTAACCTGGCCCTTTAACCCATTATGTGGAAAAAAAAGTGCCTCACCGAAGTAAAAGGACCCAACCCGTTTATATGCTTCAGTGGTCCGCCCAGAATGTCCACACTGTACTCTGTAAATGACTTGGTCTGTGTTAGACACTGCAATTGTTTTAGATACAAACAACAATATAATCGCAACAACAGTTAATAATGCTAGTGGCCAGTAATGAAGTTAACCTTTAAACCTCCTCGAATTACAACAACCTAAAGGTTCGCACCATACGTAATAGCTCGCCGCATCGCGACATCTGAAGAGAGGGGCTGAAAGACGAAGAGAATGTACCAACTGTATCTGATCATCTGATAGCTCTGAATGCCTCTTAAGCCTCTTCCTCATCATCGACCGATGATCGCTCCTCACGATGTGCGAAATTAGCTTCCATTGTCATTAACCAGATTTCTTGATGAGCATTGCCACGTCATTAAATCAAGATTCCGAGATTCGAATTAGGCCTCCGACAAGTTTCGCATTCGGTTAATCTTCGTAAGAGTCGTGCGACGGATTTTTATCACCTCGAATTCCTCTAGGATCAGGAGTGGCATTCATTAAATGAACGGATTTAGAAGAGGAATGTAGAGCAGGTCGGTCATTCGAAGCTCAGAAGTCTCGAGTGAGGGTTGAGTTGTCTTTTAATCTGCACTGTTTTTTTTCATGCCATGGACCGAATGCGCAGGTCAAAAGTAACCCAAGGGAAGATTGATGGATGCGATCCACTGTCAGGAGGACGACGGGAATCCCTCGTGGAGGCCTTCCATTGTGTTCTTTAACCTACAGTCGCTCAAAAAAGCATCCGAACACTACGGTTGATTACAGAATTCAGAAAAAATATCTGGCAACGATATTTTTTTAGAAATAAATCTGACAACCTTCGTGTCACGTAACACGAACGCTGCCAGATCACTAATTTCTAAAAAAAAAATCGTTGCCAGATATTTTTTCTGAATTCTGTAACCGACCATAGTGTTCGGATACTTTTTTGAGCGACTGTAGGTGGTCATATTATTTTGATACTAGATCGTGTGGGCTCACTCACGGAAATATTGAGCGTGTGCAGTTACCGTTCACAGCAAACTGGAGCGTGTGCAGTAACTGCTCACGCTCCAGTTTGCTGTGAACGGTAACTGGAGCGTGTACAGTTGCTGTACACGCTCCAGATATTTTTGCTGAATTCTGTAATCACGTGACACGAAGGTTGCCAGATCACTAATTTCTAAAAAAAATCGTTGCCAGATATTTTTCCTGAATTCTGTAATCAACCATAGTGTTCGGATATTTATTTGAGCGACTGTACACACGGTCCACGGCGTAATACCTCATCGAACGGACGGCGGCCTTTTCAAACCCTATCGGTGTCACCACACTGACAGAAGGCAGGACCAAGGCCGTGACAGGGCGGGGAGTTTTGCGGAGATAAATCTTAACACTAGCCCAACTGGGACTCGAACCTGGGAACTGCATATTACGAGCCTGTCGCTTCCTGGGGTTGGTGGAATATATTGATCCACGGCACCCACAGGTAAGGACGTAAGGTTTAAGTTTCCAGTTTAATCCATGATGCAAAATGACCCCAATTATTTTCCCGTAACATTCTACCCAACGTTTACACCAAAGATCCTAACAGTTGCGAGTTTACGAATCCTTTTCGAGCTCCATAGAATCACCTCTGTACGTTTTTCCCATAAAAGCAGCTCCCCATCTTGTATACGTCATCACCATCCCTTTCCGCTGTTTGTCTGCCTAAGTATCTGTCCCCCCCCCCCAATTTTTTTTCTCTCCTCTGTGTACCCCCCTTGTTTTCCATCCTTGCAGCTGGTCCTGCGGACCACGCGCTAACATGCACCTATTTTCGTCTCTCCTGCCATTTCGTTACGGCCTGCTCGTCTCCTCGTAGTAGAGTTACGAGTCCTGTGACAGACGTTTGCTTAACTGTCATTTTCCCCACGTCAGTTGAACCCAGTTTCGTCCCTTAATTATACGCCCGGTCTTAGGTGCGCTTGTGTGCGGTGTAATGTTGCAGACGCTGCACCCATTGCAACGGGTGGTATAAAGGGTCAGCCAGGGGTCAGCGATGTGGGCTCCTTTGATCTCAACATTGCACAACTGCAGTCCTGGTTTTTTTTCCCCCCAGTTTTTTTGAATGTAGCGGATGGAAGAAACTGTTGGTGTTTCAGGTCATACCACTTTGACCTGAAATAATCGCTTTTACAACACAGTGATAGGAATGTGTGAAAAATAATATTGTAATAATAAGTAAGGAGATACAGTATTTTTTAAGCAATTCTTTAAATGTTTTTTTTTCGAAATAGGAAGAGTTTTTTTTGTTGGTGTTCTAGTTTCTTTAGACAAAGTCAACCGGTAGCCCATCAGGTTGGAAACGGTAATTCCCGGGTTCGAATCCCACCTGTGAGATTTATCTGCGCTAAGTATTTATTTGTCCGTCCCGTGGCCGAGTGGTTAGCGCGCTTGGCTACTGATCTACGGGACCTGGGTTCGAGCCCCGGGTAAGGCATGGATGTTCGTGTTGGTTTCTGCTGAGGTCCTGCCATCCTCTCAGACCTTCTACTATGGTATATAAACTGACAGGCTCCTGTCAGACCTCTGTGGCAAGCAGCTGCTTGAGGGGGTATTTATTTTTTTTATAAATTATAAAATTCTTCTTTGAAAAAGTTTGAGAAATAAATATTAAGGCTTCAATTATAGCTATTAGTTCAGCTTGTGTTATGGAAATTATTGATGGTAATTTGAAAGCTTTTGAAAATTTAATTGCAGGAATGTAGAAAGCAGCTGATGCTGAATTAATTTCAGTTTGAATTGATCCATCCGTATAGATACTGATATGATTTTGATATGTTATTTTACAATAAGAGATTGTAAGAATTCTTAAAGATTCAGAGGAAATGTTTTTTTTTTGATAAAATACCAGGAAGTTTATCTTGTATGTTAGGACGGTGAAAGCTCGAGTCAGCAATAAAGTTAAACGTTTCCCCTGAGGCTGAGAGATTAAAAACAACTTTTAATAAGGAATCATCATCTAATTTTAAATGAAATTTTTTAAAGATTTTTGGGTTCTCTAGGTAATTTTTAATGAAAGGGTGAGAGGGAATTTTTAAGTGAAGTCTATTTAAATATTTTATTAATAGAATTTTAATTCTAATTTGGAAAGGAGCTATTGCCGTTTCTCCTATTAATGCAATTGTAGATGTTCTCTTATGAAGCCCCAATGCAGATTTGATATAATAATTTTGGAGGATATTAAACCTTTTAAGGTTCTGGTCACTAATTCCAACTGTAAATTCGAGCCCGTGTTCTATCTTTGATCTAATTAAGTTCTTATATAAAAAAAAATACCCCTTCAAGCAGCTGTTTGCCACAGAGGTCTGACAGGAGCCTGTCAGTTTATATGCCACAGTAGAAGGTCTGAGAGGATGGCAGGACCTCAGCAGAAAAACGACACAAACAGCCATGCCTTACCCGGGGCTCAAACCCAGGTCCTGTAGATCAGTAGCCAAGCGCGCTAACCACTCGGCCACGGCACGGCTAAATATATTAAATAATTGGGTGGAGTACAGTCGCTCAAAAAGTATTCGAACACTATGGTTGATTGCAAAATTCAGAAAAAATATCTGGCATTGATTTTTTTAGAAATTAGTCATCTGGCAACCTTTGTGTCTCGCTCAAAAAAGTATCCGAATGCTATGGTTGATTGGAAAATTCAGAAAAAATATCTGGCATTGATTTTTTTAGAAATTAGTCATCTGGCATTAACCTTCGTGTCGTACACGAAGGTTGCCAGATGACTAATTTCTAAAAAAATCAATGCCAGATATTTTTTCTGAATTTTGCAATCAACCATAGTGTTCGGATACTTTTTTGAGCGACTGTACCCCAGTTAGTGGCAGATAAGCATCTGAAAAAATTTAATAATTTACATCCTTTACTATGCTGTTGGATGAGATGAGATTTCCAGTTCAGCCATGAATCTAAGTTGATTCCTAAATATTTAAATGAATTAACTTGTTTAATTTGTTGATGATCAATGTGTAAGATAATTTTTGGTGGTGTTGATTTAAATTTGACAAATGATAAACAAAAGGTTTTTTCCAAATTAATTGTAAGATGCCAAATTTTGCAAAAGTCTTAAGATTTTGTTTATTTGAGTTTGTAATCTATATTCGAGATTTTGAATATTTTTGTCACTACTCCAAATAACAATGTCATCAGCAAAAGTGGCAAATTTTATTTTTGGATCAAGATTTTTAAGGATATCTGATAAATAAATATTGAAGAGAATTGGACTCAAAATTGATCTTTGTGCTATTCCTTGAGACATTTTAAAGAATTTTGAAATGTTATTATTGATTTTAACTTGAAAGGACTTTTTTGTTAAAATGAAATGTAAAAAAATTGTAGAATATTACCATTTAAGTTTAAATTAATTAATTTAAAGAGAAGATCTTTTGGCCAGACAGAATCGAATGCTAAAGAAAGATAAAATAAAAATAGCAACTAAGGTATGGTTTTTGCTTTTTCCAATTTAAATATCTGTGTAATTAATGCTGAGCCGTCCCATGGCCGAGTGGTTAGCGCGCTTGGCTACTGATCTAAGGGACCCGGGTAAGGCATGGATATATGTGTTGTTTTTCTGCTGATGTCCTGCCATCCTCTCAGACCTTCTACTGTGGCATATAAACTGACAGGCTCCTGTAAGACCTCTGTGGCAAGCAGCTGCTTGAGGGGTTGTTTATTTTTATTTATATGGTTGATTACAGAATTCAGAAAAAACATCTGAAGCGTGTACAGCAACTGTACACGCTCCAGTTACCGTTCACAGAAAACTGGAGCGTGTGCAGTTACTGCACACGCTCCAGTTTGCTGTGAACAGTAACTGCACACGCTCAATATTTCTGTGAGTGGGCCCACACGATCCAGGTTTAGAAATTAGCGATCTGGCAACCTTCGTGTCAAAAAAAGTATCCGAACACTATGGCCGAGTGGTTAGCGCGCTTGGCTACTGATCTAAGTGATCTGGGTTCGAGCACCGGGTAAGGCATGGATGTTCATGTTGTTTTTCTGCTGAGGTCCTGCCATCCTCTCAGACCTTCTACTATGGCATATAAACTAACAGGCTCCTGTCAGACCTCTGTGGCAAGAAGCTGCTTGAGGGGGTATTTATTTTTATTTTTATTTAATTAATGCTGAAACACATTCTTTAGAAGATTTTCCCTCTTCTGAATCCAAAGAAATTGAAAGGAAGGATATTATTACTTTCAATAAACCAAGTTAGTCGTCTGAAAACCAATTTTTCAAAAAGTTTTAAAAAATTTGAAAGGCTAGATATAGGTCTGTAAGAATTAGGATCAGAAGGAGATTTGCCAGGTTTTAAAAGAAAAATTACAAAGGATTTTGACCAATAAAGTGGATAGTTGTGTTTAGTCCAGATAAAATTTATGATTTCCAAAAGTTTTAATTTCCGATCAGAGGGAAGGTGAATAAAAAATTTATTGAAAATATTGTCTGGACTTGGGCGGCTTTTATATTTAAAATTTTTATTCCATGGCCGAGTGGTTAGCGCGCTTGGCTACTGATCTAAGGGACCTGGGTTCGAGGCCCGGGTAAGGCATGGATGTTCGTGATGTTCTTCTGCTGAGGTCCTGCCATCCTCACAGACCCCCCCCCCGATAGGGGACCACCTTGTCGTGGTGGGGGGGCCTAGGGCCCAGCAACCCGGCTGAGGAGGCATTGCCGGTCGGGAGGATCCCTAGCTGGAGCAGGCCAGAGGATTTGCCGGCTGTACTGGGCACCAGCTGGAGCATTCCAAGGTTTTGCCGGTTGGGGTGGTCCCTGGCTGGAGCATTGCTGAAGCCACCCGAGGTTGAAGACGCTGCTGGCCGGCTTGATTGCCGGTCGGGTGGTGACGGCGTTGGAGACCTCACCTCTCAGGAGACCTGTGTGGTCTGTTCAACGGCTCTGCCGAAAGGTCTGAACCCGCCTCTAGGCACGAGCTGTTAAAAAAGTCTGGGTCTTACTAAGAGTCTCCACCCCGGGTGCCGATCGAGCCTGGATTTTTATATCCTTGCACATTTGCAAACCGGGGAATAGATTAAAGTAAGGTTTCTTCCGGTGGTCAGCTTTCCTTCTATAGGACTGCTGCCATGTGAGGCCGGGGTTGAGGTGCGCCTATAGGGCGTATTCCTTGCCCCCGGCTCTAGATAGTCATGGCTTTTCTTTAACCAGGTAGTGCTGTCAGGCGGAACCGGGAATTGCCGTGGTTGCACAAGATCGCAACATAGAGATCCATCCTCACAGACCTTCTACTCTGGCATATAAACTGACAGGCTCCTATCAGACCTCTGTGGCAAGCAGCTGCTTGAGGGGATATTTATTTTTATTTTATTTTTTATTGCATTATTTAATTCATCTAATGAAAATTTTGCATCCATAATTGGAATATCAGAAGTAAATTAAAGAATTTTTTTAACAACCATTTTTTTAATTTTTGTTTTTTCTTTTGGTGTGAGTAAAATTTTTTTTACAATTTTTAATTTATTTCCCATGAAATCTGCTGTTTGTACAATAGTTAAATTTTTTTCAAGAGCAATTTCGGTTAAAGAAGTAGTTTGCTGAGACCCAGTAGTCATTTTTTTTTTAAAACTTTCCACATATTGGAAAGTGAAGAGTTTGGAGTCAATGAACTCGCAAAGAATCCAATTTTCTCTGTAAAGCTCTTTTAATTTTCTTCTAACCAATGCTTTAATTTTTTTGAATAACTAATGGACTGGGTTCGAGCCCGGATAAGGCATGGACGTTTGTGTTGTTTTTCTGCTGAGGTCCTGCCATCCTCACAGACCTTCTACTCTGGCATATAAACTGACAGGCTCCTGTCAGACTCTGTGGCAAGCAGCTGCTTGAGGGGATATTTATTACTTATTATTTTAATGTCTTTGATGTCCTTGTTTCTCTTAGATTTATTTTCAGCCTTTTCACGGATTGTAGTAATTTTGTTCACATACCAAATATTTTTATGAATTTTTGGATTTTTATTAAGAATTTCTAAAAAAACATGATTTTGTTAAATTTTCAAGATGGTTAAGAAAAATATTGTAATTGGTGCCTCTCAGAGGTAAAACAACCCAAGACTCGTGAAATCAACCATTTATTCTTGCAGCATCCGTGGAATGGACAGCAGCGACAGAGGCTTTCCTTTTCAAACACTAGGAAGAAATTCCGCAATTGAGAGCCACTGCCCTTATCCATGAATCGAGAATGGAATCGAACACCGATCCACAGGACAATCATGTTTTCAAGATGTTGAGGATTTAAGTCCTACTCTCACCGTCCCGTGACCGAGTGGTTAGCACGCTTGGCTGATCTACGGGACCTGGGTTCGAGCCCCGGGTAAGGCATGGATGTATGTGTTGTTTTTCTGCTGAGGTCCTGCCATCCTCTCAGATCTTTTACTTTGGCATATAAACTGACAGGCTCCTGTCAGACCTCTGTGGCAAGCAGCTGCTTGAGGGGGTATTTATTTATTTTTTTCTCATTTTTTTTTTTCAATTAACTCGCAATTTTTTTCTAAAGTAACAGAACTTTTTCTTGAGTTACCATTATCGAATTTTATCCAATTCTGTTAAGCGGAGAAGGACTTTCAGTTTCAATCTTGCTACGAGACGTGAAATAAACCATTTATTCTTGCACTATCCGTGGGATTGACAGCACAGCAAGACAAGATTTCCCCTCCCCACACGTGCTTTGCTTCGTCCTCGTACACCCGAAGGCAAGTGCGGAAACACAAAAGAGCCCTCGCACCCTGAACCAGCTCCTCGTGCAAGCGGCTTGCCGTAGTCACGTGTCCGATCATCCAACCATCCAGCTGGCTGGGCAGCTGGCAGTCTCGTTCTCAGACGTCTGGCATTGGCTGAGCTGTAGCGTGTCTGCAGCCCAGACTACGGTTTCTTGCACCGGGCGCTGTGTGCAACGATCACCTTCTACTCTTTCCTCCAAGAAACAAGCACAATCGGTTCCTGGTTTTTGAAGCAAGAAGCATTATCCACCTTCAAGGAACTTTTCTAAGAAACGCTGGTGATAGCAGACAGCGAAAACCTTCCTTAGTTACAGAGTTTGTCCAGATTTTGGAGCAAGGGAGATTCTTGTGTGCAGGTTGCTTGTGTTGTGTGTAAAGGAAGCAAACTCATTTCATCGCTTGCTTCGGGAATATATTCTGTGCTTTCTTCTGACGACATCGTAAACTCTCTCTTCTCCTCATCACCGTAATCCCACTGTTGCCATGGTGACAGACCACTATCTATTTGAGGCTGTGAATGGCGATGGGATAAGGTAGTAGCAGCAGCATCAACGGCACTGGTGTACGATGATGATTTGTCTTGTTGTCGGTCAGCTTGGCTAAGTGACAGGTTCCTAAGTGCAGTGAGCTTGAGTCAAGACTGGACTCACTGAATTCAACTTCACAGACCTGTTAAGCACATGAAGTTTGCTTTATCTTCGGTTATCCGATTTGCAACACGAAACGGTCATGACTAAGAAAGAACAGTAAGTGTATTTTTTGCTCCTTCAATTAAATGCATTTGCAGATTTTAATTTTCAGTGAGCTAGTTTAATTATGTTGCGTCAATGGGCAATAGTTTCTATGTCTGTGCTATGAAGGAAATTCACTGGTTTAGTGGGGCGGGGGGTGGCTCAGTCGGTAGCGCGCCAGGCTCGTAATCTGTAGTTCCCAGGTTCGAGTCCCAGCTGGGTCAGCGTTGAGATTTATCTGCGCAAAAATTCCCCGCCCTGCCCACGGTTAGTAGGGGACACCGCTGGGCTTGGAAAGGCCGCCGTCCGTCGGATGGGACGTTAAGCCGTGGCCCCGTGTGCGGCAGAGCCATACCCTGTGCACGTTAAAGAACACGCTGGATGGCCTTGACGGGAGGCTACCATCTGTCTCCCAACAGCTGTTCCATTGGGTCCCCTCCCCCAACCTTCTCTGAGCCTTCGGGGTCCATGTGACCTGGCCATTTAGCCCATGGTGTGCAAAAAAGTGCCGCTCAGAGGTAAAACAACCCAACCCAACTCACTGGTTTAGCTTGTCTGGCTACTGTTTTAGCTAGCAAACTCCCATTTCTTAACTCCTGACGCAGCATTTAGATGAGATTGTTTTATTTAGTGTATGTTACCGATTAGTTCTAAGTGGTGTAGTGGTGAGAGGATCTGAATAATATTAAAGTGGGTATGATTAAAACTATACAACTAGGAGTAAGTTTCTACGTTTCTTCGTGTTACATGTGGCATGCCAAAAAGACCAAGGTTCCAGTCTCGATATCGTATAGATTAGAGATCTGTCTTTCTCCTGAGTTTTTCTCATTTGAAGTTAACTAAAGTACTTGATAGTGAATTAGCGTATAAAAATAACTAAAATAATCGATGGTTAATTAGAAAATAAAGGCAGCTAAGGCTGGCTTGCCGTCCCGTGGCCGAGTGGTTAGCGCGCTTGGCTATTGATCTAAGGGACCTCGGTTCGGGCCCCGGGTAAGGTATGGATGTTGGTGTTATTTTTCTGCTGAGGCCCTGCCATTCTCTCAGACCTTCTACTATGGCATATAAACTGACAAACTCCTGTCAGACCTCTGTTGGAAGCAGCTGCTTGAGAGGGTATTTATTTATTTTAATGTACTCGATGGTGAATTAGCGAATAAAAGTAGCTAAGGTAGTGGTCAATTAGCAAATAAATGTAGCTATGGTGCTCGATGGTTAATTAGCGAATAAAGGTAGCTAAGGTACTCGATGGTAATTAGCGAATAAAAGTAGCTAAAGTAATCGATGGTGAATTAGCAAATAAATGTAACTAAAATACTCGATGGTGAATTAGCGAAAAAACGTAACTAAAAGTACTCGGTGGTTAATTAGCGAATGAAAGTAGCTAAAGTAATCGATGGTTAATTAGTGAATGAAAGTAGCTAAAGTAATCGATGGTTAATTAGCGAATGAAAGTAGCTAAAGTAATCGATGGTTAATTAGCGAATGAAAGTAGCTAAAGTAATCGATGGTTAATTAGCGAATGAAAGTAGCTAAAGTAATCGATGGTTAATTAGCGAATGAAAGTAGCTAAAGTAATCGATGGTTAATTAGCGAATGAAAGTAGCTAAAGTAATCGATGGTTAATTAGCGAATGAAAGTAGCTAAAGTAATCGATGGTTAATTAGCGATGAAAGTAGCTAAAGTAATCGATGGTTAATTAGCGAATGAAAGTAGCTAAAGTAATCGATGGTGTTGGGGACCCACTGAACAGCTATTGGGAGACAGATGGTACTATTCCGTCAAGGCCATCCAGCATGTTCTTTAACGTGCGCAAGTATGGCCCTCATCCCACATGGGGACCCACTGTTTAATCCGATGGACGGCCGTCTTTTCAAGCCCACAGAGTCTCAATGGCGGGCAGTTTTGTGGAGATAAATTTTAGCGCTGTCCCAGTTGGGACTCTAACCTGGGAACTGCTGATTACGAGCCTGGCGCGCTACTGACTGAGCCACTCCCGCGTTCAAATAAGACCCTGCACAACTGCTCCGAATTCAGTAGCTACGATTTTCTTTGTCGGGGAGAGGGGATTACACTTCCGAGTAGCAATGTCCCAGTTTTCGTAAACTGGAACTGGAATATTTATTAAACTGTCCCGTTTTCAGAAAGGTGAAACCGGAGAACACATTTAATGAAATATCCCGGTTTATGTTCATCCACATCTCATCAACCTACAGTGATCATCCGTAGATAAAAACCGGGAAACTTCGAAATGTGACGTTCAGGAAAATATTCCGCTTTTAGCAAATCTCGATATTTTCCTAAATGTAGTTTTTTTTCAGGTGTTTGAAACTAGCGTATTTTTTTTCTCGGAACATCCCTCTTTTACACACTTATGTTGAGTTATAAATTTAAGTTCCTGCTTATAATAGAGGGACGAGGTTGGCGAGGTCGGCGAGGTCGGTAGTCCGCCAGGCTCGTAACCTGCAGTTCATAGGTTCGAGTCCCGCCTGGGCCAGCGTTGATATTTTTCTCCGCAAAATTGATTTCAAGCCGATAAACTTGGAAAGACTGCCGTCCGTCGGATGAAACGTTTAGCCGTGGCGCTGTGTGTGGGAGAGCCATAACCTGTGCACGTTAAAGAACACGCTGAATGGTTTTGACCAGAGGCTACCATCTGTCTCCCAAAAGCTGTTCCAGTGAGTCCCCTCCCCCAACCTACTCTGAGCCTTTGGGTCCTTGTGACCTGGCCATTTAGCCCATTGTGTGCAAAATAAGTGCCGCTCAGAGGTAAAACAATCCTATCCTATCCTCCTCTGAGCCTTCGGGGTCCTTGTGACCTGGCCATTAGTAAAACAACAACAACCTCAGTCAGAAAAGGGACACCGATGGGCTTGGAAAGGTCACCGTCCATCAGATGGAACGTAAAGCCGTGGTCCCATTTGCGGGAGAGCTATACTCTGTGCACGTTAAAGAACGTGGTCGAAGGACTTACGGGAGGCTACCATCTGTCTCCTAACAGCTGCCAAGTGGGTCCCCTTCCAGCGGCCTTCTCTGATACCTAGGGCTCTTGTGACCTCGCCATTTACCCCATTTTTTGCAAAAAAAAGTGCTGCTTACATATAAAACAACCCGCATCTGTTGTTGTTTTTTTCCCCTAAAGGCATGAATTGACTGGTTTAAACCAAAACGGTCGAGAATACTATTCAGACACTTTTCTTATCAGAAAGTATTCTCATTGAAAAATGCAATGTTATATATTGCTCACAAAAAATAGGGGATATTTTTTCGCTTCATATTCATTTTGAAATATCCCCTAATTTTTGTGAGCAGTATATTTGCCATCATTTTAGTAATTTGAATGATTTTTTTCGCATCCGTTCCGATTATTAAAATTCTACTCATAGGGCTTATACTTTTCTTCTCCTTCTTATAATGGAATATTTTTTGTCCATGACTCTTTATGATCCTAATATGGATTTCTAACCCATTCCCCGGAGGGATAAAAAAGTTCAACTGACTCTCACATTTTCTCTGAAACTTCTTAAAGTTTTTTTTCCACTTTTGACTGTTCCCCCCCCCCCCCCATAGAGTTTATGCACGTCTCATCCAACACTTGACTAGAAGCATTGCTTTTTTCCATCCAAAGACTCCTCCAATCAAAAGAGGGATGACGCTTTCTTCCGTTCTCCCTCTTCACATCCGTTCCCATGACGATTTTTTCCCCTCTCGGGGATGTTCCTCATTCATGCGTGACTTCAGAGTAACTCATTGCTCTCGGAGTTTACTTTTAGGAAAGACAGCGGTTAGTCTATTTCACAGTGAAGTAAAGAAATCTGGGTTCGAGTACCTGACATGGATGTTTTCTTACAAGTTGCGTTTTCTTTTTGCTGAGGTCTCGCCATCCTCATAGGTCTACTAGGGCTGGGGTTGGTTCAGTCGGTAGCACACCAAGCTTATAATAATCTGCTCCCAGATTCGAGTCCCCATCTATTCCCACGGTGAGATAGGGGACATTGATGGGCTTGGAAAGGCCACCGCCCATAGGCTGGCATGTTTAGCCGTGTCCCGTGTGCATGAGGACTATACTGTGTGAATGTTAAAGAACATGCTGGATGGCCTTGACGAGAAGTTTACCATCTGTATCGCAACAGCTCTCCGAATCAGGGAACTGCAGATTACGAACCAGGCGTCCTACTGATTTTGAGCTGCACCCCCCACCCCCACCCCAAAAAATAGGACTCTATGCAACTGCTGTGCGTGCAATTTTATGTGGGGGGATTACACTTCTCAGTAGAAATATCCCAGTTTTCGTAAACTGGAACCGGAATATTTATTGAACTACCCTGGTTTCAGAAAGTTGAAACCCGTGGGAAACCCCTATCCCAACCCTTTCTGAGTCTTTGGGGCACTTGTGACCTGGCCCTTTAGATCATTGTAGGCAAAAAGTGCTGCTCAGAGGGAAAACAACTCAACAAGCTCGACCTCAGAGAACGATTTGGATGCATTGCTTTACTGAATTGGGGCGGGGATGGCTCAGTCGGTAGCGCGCCAGGCTCGTAATCTGTAGTTCCCAGGTTCGAGTCCCAGCTGGGTCAGCGTTGAGATTTATCTCCGCAAAATTCCCCGCCCTGCCCACGGTCAGTAGGGGACACCGATGGGCTTGGAAAGGCCGCCGTTCGTCGGATGGGACGTTAAGCCGTGGGCCCGTATGCGGGAGAGAAATACCCTGTGCACGTTAAAGAACACGCTGAATGGCCTTGACGGGAGGCTACCATCTGTCTCCCAACAGCTGTTCCAGTGGGTCCCCTCCCCCAACCTTCTCTGAGCCTTCGGGGTCCATGTGACCTGGCCATTTAGCCCATGGTGTGCAAAAAAGTGCCGCTCAGAGGTAAAACAACCCAACCCAACCTTTACTGAATCCTTACTCACCTCAAATATTTTCAATCTCATATTTTAAGTCTTTAGGTTTTAAAATTTTCAAGCATAATTCTAAATCACTTGGCCGTTTCAGGCCAGTTTAAAAGCCACCTATTTCATCCTCTCAACTGTTCCAGTTACTAATTTTTTTTTTTTAAACTAGTAGTAGATACAACATTTATAAAACGTGAGATGATAATTTGCCATTTCCCCTTCTTCTTCTTCATTTAAAAACACAAATCTCCCCCAAAGGACTACTTCTGGTGACGCATGATGCTAATGCAAATGCCAAAGTGTTTTGAGAACAGGTGAAAGGAGGTGATGGCCCCAATTGGCGAGTCAAAGGGATTCGGTGCCAACTGGTCACTCGGTTGGGTGAAAACGAGACACAATTTGCCGCTGGAAGTTTACCTTTGGTTTAAGAAAGAACTGCTGGTTAATGCTAATGAGGGTTGGGTTGGGTTGTTTTACCTTGTTTTGACGGGGTAGCCTCCTGTCAAGGCCATCCAGCGTGTTTTTTAACGTTGGATTGTTTTACCTCTGAGCGGCCCTTTTTTGCAAACCATAGGCTAAATGGCCAGGTCACATGGACCCCGAAGGCTCAGAGAAGGTTGGGGGAGGGGACCCAGTGGAACAGCTGTTGGGAGACAGATGGTAGACTCCCGTCAAGGCCATCCAGCGTGTTCTTTAACGTGCACAGGGTATGGCTCTCCCGCACACGGGGCCACCGCTTAACGTCCCATATTACAGACGGCGGCCTTTTTAAGCTCATCGGTGTCCCCTACTGACCGTAGGCAGGGCGGGGAATTTTGCGGAGACAAATCTCAACGCTAACGCAGCTGGAACTCGAACCTGGGGATTGCAGATTATGAGCCTGGCGCGCTACCGACTGAGCCACCCCCGCCCCCGATCTGATAGTGGCGGGAAATAAGTGGCAACTCATTTCAAAATATCAATTCCGCAATACTTAGCTTTTCTGGGAGGGATTTCAACCGTTTAATGAATTCAAGTGGTTGCGGCTGCTTGTTGTTATCAAACCTTGATCAAAAGACCCAAGGTTAGATCTTTTACTACCATTCAATTTCTAAACACTTCCAAGGTCACACAGAACATTTGTTTTATATTACTTTGAACGCAGATCTCATATCGCGTGAGTTTTCAAATCATTAATTCACTAATCATGTTTCCCACGCGACAATCTCAGGAAATGATTTTAGATTTATCTGCTTCTATCCAGAAAAAAAAAGATCTAACTGAAATGGTTCACAACTTGAATATCTCATTTGTGACCTACTTATATGGCGGCAAGAAGTTAGCGAGAGCCAAGCGGACCTCTTTATAGTTATTACATCTGTCATCATATTTGTTATTTATTGTCTACTCATCTCGCAATATCTCGTTACAAAGTTTCGTCTCAAGCGGAAATCGGCTCTTTGCTAACTGCTGCCAGCCAATAATATTCCTTAATTGAAAGATATGAGTTTGATTCGTTCTACGGTTACAGTTATTGAGCTCTTTTTTTTCCTCACCATTGAATCAATTTCAGTTATTTTTGTCTTAAATCTGGCAATGTGGAGAACGTTCTGGGGTAGGGAGCCTCTCATTGGAGACTAATTTCACCATAATCTTACTACCTCTGGAAATTGAAAAATGTTAAGCCAGTTTTGGGAGGCTTCATCTGTCTCATAAAAGCTCTCGAGTAAAACCTTCCCCCGACCTTCCCTGAGCCCTTGGGGTCCTTACGACCTGGCCATTTAGACCATGGTGGGCAAAAAATGCTGCTCAGAGGTCAAGCACTGAGAAATTGTAATTTTTTTGTTGATTGTGAAGGTACCAGCATAAGTTATTTTGAAATAGCTTCGAAAATCTACACTCTTATGGCCGAGTGGTTAGCACGTTTGGCTACTAAACTACGGGACCTGGGTTCGAGCCCCAGGCAAGGCATGGATGCTTGTGCCGTTTTTCTGCTGAGATCCCGGCATTTTCACAGATCTTCTACCATAGCGTATAAACTGACAGGTTCCTGTCAGACCTCTGTGGCAAACAGCTGCTTGAGGGGGTATTTATTTTATTTTATATTCTTGCACTGGCCTGTTTTTGAAACCAGTCGAATTTCCTCTTTTTGATCAAGTTGGTTCATGCGAGCAAAACCCATTTCTTAACAGAAAAAGTGAGCTCTGATTAACAATTTGCACGACACTACCTTAAACTATTCTGCACCCTTGAAAGGCATTGGTGTTAGAGAGTTATTTGGATCTAGAAAATACACTCTATTTAACCTCTAATCAAGCAACTGCTTGTGACGATGTCTGGTAAAATATGACAGAAAAGATATACAAAGATGGCGAAATCTCAGCAGAAAAGATATACAAAGAAGGCTAAATCTCAGCAGAAAAGATATACAAAGATGGCGAAATCTCAGCAGAAAGGATATACAAAGGTGACGAAATCTCAGCTGAAAGGATATACAAAGATGGCGAAATCTCAGCAGAAAAGATATACAAAGATGGCGAAATCTCAGCAGAAAAGATATACAAAGATGGCGAAATCTCAGCAGAAAAGATATACAAAGATGGCGAAATCTCAGCAGAAAGGATATACAAAGATGGCGAAATCTCAGCTGAAAGGATATACAAAGATGGCGAAATCTCAGCTGAAAGGATATACAAAGATGGCGAAATCTCAGCAGAAAGGATATACAAAGATGACAAAATCTCAGCTGAAAGGATATACAAAGATGGCGAAATCTCAGCTGAAAGGATGTACAAAGATAGCGAAATCTCAGTAGAAAGAAACAATTTTTTTTCCTCATTTGATTTTTCTAACCAAGTCTCTTTACGCTCTACAGCAAAGCACGCTAATCACTCATTTAGAAAATAATTTTTTTTTCCGCAATTATTTTCGGTATTCAAAGTGGTGATGCATTTATTTCACCACCAACAAAAAAATTGCGGTTTACCAAAGTACGTTCTAAACAGCAAACTTAACTGTTACTTTAGATCATTAACTGATCACGTGTGATGTCTTTTCACGTACGTTAATCTACGTAATAGCCACACACACACACGGTAAACAGACGTCGGGATGTAGCAAACGTGAGAGTGACTCATTTTCTGAGTTGGGGCGGGCGGATGACTGTCGTGACTCACCCGCATCTCAAGACGTACTTAGAGCACGGCCACACCGAAAACAGTTCAACGTTACCAACAGTTTCAGACTTTCCGGCATTTTGAAACAAAACACTGCCGAAAACTGAAGGAACAACTCAGACCTCTCCAGTTTGCTGTGAGGCCGTCTCCGTTGTTGGTCATGGATTTTGTTTTTTGTTTAAAGAGGCCATAATTTTAAAGCGCTTGAAACGCTTTCTGTGGGGCCACAGCTTTACACCCGATGTCATGCAGGCCTCATTGTTACGTAAGGGCTATTCTTGAGAGTCTGCCTCAAGGTGGCGACACGAGAGGTGACCTCACACGTGATGAAGCATTCTTCCTTGTTCTTGCCCCCCCCCCTCATCATTGCTTACTATCGTTTGGCTTGTCGCCATTTGCAGCTTTTTTGTGAACATTTCCTATAGGCAAGTTAATAGGAATTCGTGTCGTTAAATCTGAAATCCTCGAAGGCGTAAGGAAGAAATGACGCAACAGAAATGTTTCTGGTGTGAACATATACACTGGTTTCCATATATTAAGGAAAATCCCTCAAAGTCAATGGGAAGCTAACGTCAAAGCTATGTAACTTCTAAAATAATTCTTCTGTTTTGAAAAATGTGATTGCAGATAAAGATCTCAGTCAAATAAATCAATATCTCGATTTTCAACAATATTCGTTCAATATTTAGAGACTTATGGAAGTTTGAATATTTGGCGATAACAATGCCAGCCACAAAAATTGACTTCAGAAGTTAATTAAACTTAGCAATAAATATTGTATCAAATAAATAATAAATAAATACTCCCTCAAGCAGCTGCTTGCCACAGAGGTCTGACAGGAGCCTGTCAGTTTATATGCCAAAGTAGAAGGTCTGAGAGGATGGCAGGACCTCAGCAGAAAAACGACACTTACATCCACGCCTTACCCGGGGCTCGAACCCAGATCCCTTAGGACACTAGCCAAGCGCGCTAACCACTAAGTTTTTAATAAAATAATTTGTATTTTGGAACTTTGTGTAAAGAATTCTTTCACCATTCTTCAGTTTTGCATAAGTTTCTTAAGACTGGCATTGCTGTGCTCCCCCCTCCCCCATTCTAATGGTGTTTAAAAAAAATTGTTTTGAAAAATAGAGCAATATATGAATTTAATATTATCTTCGCCTCCTTTCAGGTTTTAAAAATTCTCCGGATTTGGGTAGGAGCATTGGTGATCTTTTCCTTTCTCTACATCGGACTTTGGAAACCACCTGACCTTATTTATTACATCACAAAATTCATATTCACAGCGCCCTACTCCGATTAAGAGCTTTGAATAAACTAAACATAAATTTTTAGGAACAGGTAGACGGTACTGTGAAAAATCTCAATTTCCAATTCATCGTAATTTTAGTTGCATTTGAAAACGAAACCATGAATGAAAACTTAAATCTTTATGTTTTATACCTCTTCTTATGAGAAGGTTAAAGTTAGTATGAATTAAGTGGCAACCTTAAAATTGAAACGTTCGTTGCGCCAATGCGACAAGCGTCTGCCAAAAACATTGGCCGGAAAAAATTTCAAACTCCAACACACAAAATCACGTGCTCTCACTGTTAACTTGGCTTGACGTTGCCACTCATAAAAACGAAATTTATCTCCTTCCTGTCCCAATTCATCGTGAAGGGATTGTTTAAATCCGAGTCGGGGAGTCCCTCTCACCGTCGCCGTAGCTGCACGATCTATTTTGTGTGGCGTGAATCAACATGTCCCGTTAAATGGCGGAATTCTCATTCGTTCACTTCTCCAAATAGCCCAAAGTGATGGGCGTTTGCCTCGGCTGCCAGGCACCCGCCATTAATTGATGTGTGTCAAGGTCATCTCCACAGGTGAAGCCATGAGAGCTGCAATTGGATGTGGCAAGCCGTGACACTGATGATACAGCTAAGGATGTCGCCGGCTGGCTATTCAGTGCCTGGAAATGAATCCATTCTGTCTATCTCATCATGCTGTACTTACTCAACATTCAGCGTTTTGTTGGTCCCCGGAAATGTTTACGATGCATTTACGTCAAGTTCTGTGGTAATAACTGCGATGCGTGTATTAAGGTCGCAGAGTTTACGCATATCGAGGTTGGGCAGGAGATATTTCGTTTGTAATTAATGTGCTTTGAAACTGGTTCTTTGGAAAAAGTTGGGCTTGATATACTTTTTTGCGCAGGTGTTGTTTATATTTGATGGTTTATGATTAATGCATTAGAGGAACGCAGAATGAAGGCAAAGAGCTCTTTAATGTATCTGCATCGCATTTTAATAAATAAATGGTAATGTTATGAAGTATGGTACCGTTGTTTTTTGCTGTTTGATGATTTTTGTAAATATCTCATTATGTTTTGGTACGTACAGTCGCTCAAAAAATATCCGAACACCATGGTTGATTACAGAATTCAGAAAAAATATCTGGCAACGATTTTTTTAGAAATTAGTGATCTGGCAGCCTTCGTGTTACGTGACTACAGAATTCAGGAAAAATATCTGGAGCGTGTACAGCAACTGTACACGCTCCAGTTACCGTTCACAGCAAACTGGAGCGTGTGCTTTTCACAGCAAACTGGAGCGTGTGCAGTTACTGCACACGCTCCAGTTTGCTGTGAACGGTAACTGCACACGCTCAATATTTCCGTCAGTGAGCCCACACGATCTAGTATCAAAATAATATGACCACCTACAGTCGCTCAAAAAAGTTTCCGAACACCATGGTTGATTACAGAATTCAGAAAAAATATCTGGCAACGATTTTTTTTTAGAAATTAGTGATCTGGCAACCTTCGTGTCACGTGAAACGAAGGTTGTCAGATCAGAAGGTTGCGGGTGTGCGAAGGTGTCAGATCAGAAGGTTGCGGATCAGAAGGTTGCCAGAAATTTTCACTCATTTCAAACCAGACTACTACCTTAGGAGAGATTTATCAAGAAAGCTTATATATTCGTCGATTAATAAAAATGGCCAAAAGGAAATACATATTTTTTCTCGTAAATGTAAAGTCGCTGAAAAAAAAATCCGAACACTATGGTTGATCACAGAATTCAGAAAAAATATCTGGCAACGATTTTTTTTTAGAAATTAGTGATCTGACAACCTTCGTGTCAAAAATCGTTGCCAGATATTTTTCTGAATTCTGTAATCAACCATAGTGTTCGGATATTTTTTAATATATATAATGCGTATGAATATATAATGCAATGAATATGGAGCGTGTGCAGTTACCGTTCACAGCAAACTGGAGCGGTTGCGGTAAATGTTCACAGCACATTGGATCGTGTGAGCTCACAAAGACCTGGATCGTGTGGGCTCACTCACGGAAATATTGATCGTGTGCAGTTACCGTTCACAGTAAACTGGAGCGGTTGCGGTAGATGTTCACAGCACATTGGATCGTGTGAGCTCACAAAGACCTGGATCGTGTGGGCTCACTCACGGAAATATTGATCGTGTGCAGTTACCGTTCACAGCAAACTGGAGCGGTTGCGGTAAATGTTCACAGCACATTGGATCGTGTGAGCTCACAAAGACCTGGATCGTGTGGGCTCACTCACGGAAATATTGAGCGTGTGCAGTTACCGTTCACAGCAAACTGGAGCGGTTGCGGTTAATGTTCACAGCACATTGGATCGTGTGAGCTCACAAAGACCTGGATCGTGTGGGCTCACTCACGGAAATATTGAGCGTGTGCAGTTACCGTTCACAGCAAACTGGAGCGGTTGCGGTTAATGTTCACAGCACATTGGATCGTGTGGGCTCACTCACGAAAATATTGAGCGTGTACAGTTACCGTTCACAGCAAACTGGAGCGTGTGCAGTAACTGCACACGCTCCAGTTTGCTGTGAACGGTAACTGGAGCGTGTACAGTTGCTGTACACGCTCCAGATATTTTTCCTGAATTCTGTAATCAACCATGGTGTTCGGATACTTTTTTGAGCGACTGTACTCTATTGTGGTACTTTACAGCATTGTTATTTTGTTCATGGATATGCTAGCATAATATTTGAAAGCCTCCATAACAAAAATATGAACATAAATGAAAACTAAATTGACTAATGCAATTTTGTATTTTCTGCGTGGAAGAATGGTTAATGTCCTTGACTATTGATCAAAGAGATCCGGGTTCGAGCCCCGGATATGGCATGAATGTTTGTGTTTTCTTTCTGCTGAGGTCTCGCCTTTCTCACGGATCTTCTCTGTGGCAAGCAGCTGCTTGAGAGAGCATTTATTTTTTGTTTTATTTTTAAAATTTAACTACCTGATTTGTTATAGTTTAGAAAAGGTGATTGAAATTTGCTATTTCTATTGTGTATATGTTTATAATACATCATTAGTTCTAATATTTTTCATTACTTTTAAACATCTTTCACATAAAACAGACATAAAAACATTTAATTCAACGCCATTACTTTCATTTTAATGTTAAGTATTAATCATGAAAAGAAATATTACAGTAATATGTATTTTTTATACACTTTAAAAGTTTTTTACATATGCTTTTTACCCAATGGAACAGACATCTTTTTTCAGGGTCTGCATATTCAGATCCATGCAAATTTATTAGGGTTGGATTGTTTTACCTCTGAGCGGCACTTTTTTTGCACACCATGGGCTAAATGGCCAGGTCACATGGACCCCGAAGGCTCAGAGAAGGTTGGGGGAGAGGATCCACTGGAACAGCTGTTGGGAGACAGATGGTAGCCTCCCGTCAAGGCCATCCAGTGTGTTCTTTAACGTGCACAGGGTATGACTCTCCCGCACACGGGGCCACGGCTTAACGTCCCATCCGACGGACGGCGGCCTTTCCAAGTCCATCGGTGTCCCCTACTGACCGTGGGCAGGGCGGGGAATTTTGCGGAGATAAATCTCAACGCTGACCCAGCTGGGACTCGAACCTGGGAACTACAGATTAGGAGCCTGGCGCGCTACCGACTGAGCCACCCCCGCCCCAATTTATTAGGGAACATCCATGTTATGTCAAGGAAAACTAATTAAAAACCTCTATAACTTGTAAAATGCGCTTTATACGGAAAAATATAAATTAAAGATCTCAATCAAATTTATCTAGTTGTCAATATTCAAAAATATTCCTTCAATATTTAAATAATTATAGAATCAGGAATATTTACCAATAGTAGTGCCGCTAAAGAATTAAGCACAGAATTCCAGCTACCACAACTTTTAAAGTTTTGAATGAATATTGTTGGAAATTGATATTTAGACAGAATTTAATGTGATATTTAATTTCTCATATGCAACATTTTTTGATACAAAGTATATTTTAAAAGTTCCAAATTATTCCATTGACATAGGATTGAAATAAAAAATGAATTATATTTCCATTAATATAACATTGAAATAAATACTGGATTGAATTCCCATTAGCATAATGTTGAAAGTCCCTAATAAACTGGTAAGGCTCTCTGCTAAGTAATGGGGGCGGGGGTGGCTCAGTCGGTAGCGCGCCAGACTCGTAATCTGCAGTTTCCAGGTTCGAGTCCCAGTTGGGTCAGCGTTGAGATTTATCTCCGCAAAATTTCCCCGCCCTGCCCACGGTCAGTAGGGGACACCGATGGGCTTGGAAAGGACGCCGTCCGTCGGATGGGACTTTAAGCCGTGGCCCCGTGTGCGGGAGAGCCATACCCTGTGCACGTTAAAGAACACGCTGGATGGCCTTGACGGGAGGCTACCATCTGTCTCCCAACAGCTGTTCCAGTGGGTCTCCTCCCCCAACCTTCTCTGAGCCTTCGGGGTCCATGTGACCTGGCCATTTAGCCCATGGTGTGCAAAAAAGTGCCGATCAGAGGTAAAACAACCCAACCCAACTAATTGAGGCCTTCCATTTCCACTCTTGAATTTTTTCTGAACCTTAATGTACAATGTATCTTTCATTTTTTTAGATAAATTTTCGAGATGTATGGGCACTTGTGGAAGCTGTTGTGGATTTACCTATATGCTCTGTAGGCTGGGGAAAAAGAAAGAGGGCGGGGGGGGAGACAGAATTATAATGATGTTTTATATCCTATGGCAATACTTACAACAGAAGCTTTCATTGTGATTGCAGATAAAGATCTCAATCAAATAAATCAATATCTCGATTTTCAACAATATTCGTTCAGTATTTAATGAGTTATGGAAGTTTGAATATTTAACAACAGCAATGCCAGCCACAAAAATGGACTTCAGAAGTTATTTCAAAACTTTGTAATAAGTATTGTATCAAAGTGTTTAATAAAATATATTTGTATTTTAGAACTTTGTGTAAAGAATTCTTTCATTATTCTTCAGTTTTGTATAAGTTTCTTAAGACTGGCATTGCTGTTGTTAAATATTCAAACTTCCATGACTCATTAAAACTGAACGAATATCGTTGAAAATCGAGATATTGATTTATTTGATTGAGATCTTTATCTGCAGTCATATTTTTCAAAACAAAAAAACATTTTAGAAGTTATAGAGCTTTGACATTCTTTCCATTGACTTAACACAGGGATTTTCCTTAATTTATGGAAACCAGTGTAAATCTATAGAAAATAATTATTAAAAGAATCTGCCCTTCATTAGTGTGGCTTTTGAGTTTAAGTCTCCTCGACCAGCTTATTCAAATTTGTAGTGTATTTGAAGCATTTGAATGCGTCTTTGCTTTTAAACTATTGTCTGCCAACTTGCTTTGGCGCTTGTTCCTAATGAAAATTATCAAAATATTTCAGAGCTGAATGTTGAACCAAAAAGCTTCATGGGTTGGGTTGTTTTACCTCTGAGCGGCACTTTTTTGCACACCATGGGCTAAATGGCCAGGTCACATGGACCCCGAAGGCTCAGAGAAGGTTGGGGGAGGGGACCCACTGGAACAGCTGTTGGGAGACAGATGGTAGCCTCCCGTCAAGGCCATCCAGCGTGTTTCTTTAACGTGTACAGGGTATGACTCTCCCACACACGGGGCCACGGCTTAACGTCCCATCCGACGGACGGCGGCATTTCCAACCCCATCGGTGTCCCCTACTGACCGTGAGCAGGGTGGGGAATTTAGATAAATCTCAACGCTGACCCAGCTGAGACTCGAACCTGGGAACTACAGATTACGAGCCTGGCGCGCTACCGACTAAGCCATCCCCGCCCCCAAAAAGTTTCATGAACCACCTTTTAGAGTGCTAAGAGCCGTCGGATCCAAACCCATGCTGTATATCTGAAGAAAGCGAGTGCCGAAAGTAACAAGCTGTGCGGGCTCAGTCGGTAGTGCCCCAGACTCCTAATCTGCAGTTCCCAGGTTCGAGTCCCATTTGGACCAGAGTTGAAATTTATCTCCGCAAAACTTCCCGCCCTTGATCAGTAAGGGACATCGATAACCTAGAAAGGCCACCGTCCAGTGGATGGGACGTTAAGCCGTGGCACCGTGTGCAGGAGAGTCATACGCTGTGCAAATTAAAGAACACGCTGGGTGGCCTTGATGAGAGGCTACCATCTGTCTCCCAACAGCTGCCCAGAGGGTCCCCTCCCCCAACCTTCTCTGAGCTTTCGGGGTCCTTATGACCTGGCCATTTAGCCCATTGTGTGCAAAAAAGTGCCGTCTAGAGGTAAAACAACTTGGATGGATGGTCTTCCGTGAGGTTTCGATAAAATTCGTGTGCAGGAGAGTCATACGCTGTGCAAGTTAAAGAAAACGCTGGGTGGCCTTGATGAGAGGCTACCATCTGTCTCCCAACAGCTGCCCAGAGGGTCCACCCCAACCTTCTCTGAGCTTTCGGGGTCCTTATGACCTGGCCATTTTGCCCATTGTGTGCAAAAAAGTGCCGCCCAGAGGTAAAACAACCCGGATGGATGGTCTTCCGTGAGATTTCGATAAAATGAGAACATCAATTGTTTAGTACAGGGGTTTCTTAACGGGGGTATTTTTTGGGTACGTCGTGAGAGCTCAAACGTCGTTAGATCTAGTATCAAAGTTTTATTCCCATTGTTATAATATAACTATAGTTTTATCTATCTATACAAGGGGTACGCCAGTTACATACACATTTCCAGGGGGTACGTGAAGCATAAAAGGTTGAGAACCACTGGTTTAGTGGATCCCCTTCTCAGCCTTTGGAGTCCTTGTGACCTGGTCATTTGCCCATTGTGTGCACAAAAGCATCGCTCAGAGGTAAAACAACCCAACTGTAAAATCAGAATGTGAATTAAGGTCGACCAACCTCGAATTCAATTAAATAATTCCTTTTCGGATCTATTTTCCCAGAATACTTCTCTCCCTCACAGAAAAGCTTCGAGTAATAAGAGCAGCAACTTTTAGTTGTTGTTTTTGTTTGCGTTTCGATGGCGGATGACTCTCATATCCTCTTAATAATCTGTTGGGCGATATGATCTCCGCCTGCGTCGGTTGCCAACTCTTCGGTTTGCTCACTCTGAGCTCCAATTCATCAGCGGCTTTTCCGTCTTTATTCCGCCATGTGGCTTTTTTCTCCGTACTTGGCCTGCCTCAGTGACGATGCTGCTGCTGCTTCTGCTCCTGTATGACCGAATAATCCGTCATTGCGTGACAGCGAAGATTGCTGAAGCGAATACTCCGCACCAATCGTTTCCTTTTTTTTTGTAGCTTTTCCTCAAACACACAGACCGAACTTTTCCTGTGGCTGACGGGGCGGGGGTGGCTCAGTCGGTAGCGCGCCAGGCTCGTAATCTGTAGTTCCCAGGTTCGAGTCCAAGCTGGGTTAGCGATGAGATTTATCTCCGCAAAATTCCCCGCCCTGCCCACGGTCAGTAGGGGACACCGATGGGCTTGGAAAGGCCGCCGTCCGTTGGATGGGACGTTAAGCCGTGGCCCGTGTGCGGGAGAGCCATACCCTGTGCACGTTAAAGAACACGCTGGATGGCCTTGACGGGAGGCTACCATCTGTCTCCCAACAGTTGTTCCAGTGGGTCCCCTCCCCCAACCTTCTCTGAGCCTTCGGGGTCCATGTGACCTGGCCATTTAGCCCATGGTGTGCAAAAAAGTGCCACTCAGAGGTAAAACAACCCAACGTTAAAGAACAAGCTGGATGGCCTTGACGGGAGGCTACCATCTGTCTCCCAACAGCTGTTCCAGTGGGTCCCCTCCCCCAACCTTCTCTGAGCCTTCGGGGTCCATGTGACCTGGCCATTTAGCCCATGGTGTGCAAAAAAGTGCCACTCAGAGGTAAAACAACCCAACGTTAAAGAACAAGCTGGATGGCCTTGACGGGAGGCTACCAATCTGTCTCCCAACAGCTGTTCCAGTGGGTCCCCTCCCCCAACCTTCTCTGAGCCTTCGGGGTCCATGTGACCTGGCCATTTAGCCCATGGTGCGCAAAAAAGTGCCACTCAGAGGTAAAACAACCCAACGTTAAAGAACAAGCTGGATGGCCTTGACGGGAGGCTACCATCTGTCTCCCAACAGCTGTTCCAGTGGGTCCCCTCCCCCAACCTTCTCTGAGCCTTCGGGGTCCATGTGACCTGGCCATTTAGCCCATGGTGTGCAAAAAAGTGCCGCTCAGAGGTAAAACAACCCAACCTGTGGCTGACGCCCGAAAGATTATTTGTAAGAGATGTAGCTTCTAGAGGATTGATGCTTTGTTGTTAGGCTAGATGAAGGGCCTTTTCGGGCTCAATTTTTTGGCTCTGAGCTCGACTAGGGAAAGATTTCTCTGCAGCATATATGTAGAAAGCCGTCCCATGGCCGAATGGTTAGCGCGCTTGGCTACTGATCTAAGGGACCTGGGTTCGAGCCCCGGGTAAGGCATGGCTGTTTGTGTCGTTTTTCTGCTGAGGTCCTGCCATCCTCTCAGACCTTCTACTATGGCATATAAACTGACAGGCTCCTGTCAGACCTCTGTGGCAAGCAGCTGCTTGAGGGGGTATTTATTTTTTATAGGAAACAAAGAATCCCGTGGCCGAGTGGTTAGCGCACTTGGCTACTGATCTAAGGGACCTGGGTTCGAGCCCCGGGTAAGGCATGGCTGTTTGTGTCGTTTTTCTGCTGAGGTCCTGCCATCCTCTCAGACCTTCTACTATGGCATATAAACTGACAGGCTCCTGTCAGACCTCTGTGGCAAGCAGCTGCTTGAGGGGGTATTTATTTTTTATAGGAAACAAAGAATCCCGTGGCCGAGTGGTTAGCGCACTTGGCTACTGATCTAAGGGACCTGGGTTCGATCCCCGGGTAAGGCATGGCTGTTTGTGTCGTTTTTCTGCTGAGGTCCTGCCATCCTCTCAGACCTTCTACTATGGCATATAAACTGATAGGCTCCTGTCAGACCTCTGTGGCAAGCAGCTGCTTGAGGGGGTATTTATTTTTTATAGGAAACAAAGAATCCCGTGGCCGAGTGGTTAGCGCACTTGGCTACTGATCTAAGGGACCTGGGTTCGAGCCCCGGGTAAGGCATGGCTGTTTGTGTCGTTTTTCTGCTGAGGTCCTGCCATCCTCTCAGACCTTCTACTATGGCATATAAACTGACAGGCTGCTGTCAGACCTCTGTGGCAAGCAGCTGCTTGAGGGGGTATTTATTTTTTATAGGAAACAAAGAATCCCGTGGCCGAGTGGTTAGCGCACTTGGCTACTGATCTAAGGGACCTGGGTTCGAGCCCCGGGTAAGGCACGGCTGTTTGTGTCGTTTTTCTGCTGAGGTCCTGCCATCCTCTCAGACCTTCTACTATGGCATATAAACTGACAGGCTCCTGTCAGACCTCTGTGGCAAGCAGCTGCTTAAGGGGGTGTTTATTTTTTATAGGAAACAAAGAATCCCGTGGCCGAGTGGTTAGCGCACTTGGCTACTGATCTAAGGGACCTGGGTTCGAGCCCCGGGTAAGGCATGGCTGTTTGTGTCGTTTTTCTGCTGAGGTCCTGCCATCCTCTCAGACCTTCTACTATGGCATATAAACTGACAGGCTGTTGTCAGACCTCTGTGGCAAGCAGCTGCTTGAGGGGGTATTTATTTTTTATAGGAAACAAAGAATCCCGTGGCCGAGTGGTTAGCGCACTTGGCTACTGATCTAAGGGACCTGGGTTCGAGCCCCGGGTAAGGCATGGCTGTTTGTGTCGTTTTTCTGCTGAGGTCCTGCCATCCTCTCAGACCTTCTACTATGGCATATAAACTGACAGGCTCCTGTCAGACCTCTGTGGCAAGCAGCTGCTTGAGGGGGTATTTATTTTTTATAGGAAACAAAGAATCCCGTGGCCGAGTGGTTAGCGCACTTGGCTACTGATCTAAGGGACCTGGGTTCGAGCCCCGGGTAAGGCATGGCTGTTTGTGTCGTTTTTCTGCTGAGGTCCTGCCATCCTCTCAGACCTTCTACTATGGCATATAAACTGACAGGCTCCTGTCAGACCTCTGTGGCAAGCAGCTGCTTGAGGGGGTATTTATTTTTTATAGGAAACAAAGAATCCCGTGGCCGAGTGGTTAGCGCACTTGGCTACTGATCTAAGGGACCTGGGTTCGAGCCCCGGGTAAGGCATGGCTGTTTGTGTCGTTTTTCTGCTGAGGTCCTGCCATCCTCTCAGACCTTCTACTATGGCATATAAACTGACAGGCTCCTGTCAGACCTCTGTGGCAAGCAGCTGCTTGAGGGGGTATTTATTTTTTATAGGAAACAAAGAATCCCGTGGCCGAGTGGTTAGCGCACTTGGCTACTGATCTAAGGGACCTGGGTTCGAGCCCCGGGTAAGGCATGGCTGTTTGTGTCGTTTTTCTGCTGAGGTCCTGCCATCCTCTCAGACCTTCTACTATGGCATATAAACTGACAGGCTCCTGTCAGACCTCTGTGGCAAGCAGCTGCTTGAGGGGGTATTTATTTTTTATAGGAAACAAAGAATCCCGTGGCCGAGTGGTTAGCGCACTTGGCTACTGATCTAAGGGACCTGGGTTCGAGCCCCGGGTAAGGCATGGCTGTTTGTGTCGTTTTTCTGCTGAGGTCCTGCCATCCTCTCAGACCTTCTACTATGGCATATAAACTGACAGGCTCCTGTCAGACCTCTGTGGCAAGCAGCTGCTTGAGGGGGTATTTATTTTTTATAGGAAACAAAGAATCCCGTGGCCGAGTGGTTAGCGCACTTGGCTACTGATCTAAGGGACCTGGGTTCGAGCCCCGGGTAAGGCATGGCTGTTTGTGTCGTTTTTCTGCTGAGGTCCTGCCATCCTCTCAGACCTTCTACTATGGCATATAAACTGACAGGCTCCTGTCAGACCTCTGTGGCAAGCAGCTGCTTGAGAGGGTATTTATTTATTTATGTAGAAAAACGAAGAGTAAGCCATTATTTTAATAGACTGCTCCATCAAATTATTAGAAAATCTCAATGTTATTGTCAAAGGGAATCTAACTTTGACGCTCTATAACTTCTAAAATATGCATTTAATGAAAAAATGTAACTGAAGATAGATTAAAGATCGTAATCAATCTATTTAAATCTTGATTTTCAACAATATTCGTTCAGGATTTAGAGCAGTGGTTCTCAACTTTTTATGATTCACGTACCCCCTGGAAATGTGTATGTAACTGGCGTACACCTTATATAGATAGATAAAGCTATAGTTATAGTATAATAATGCCACCTTAGCAACTTTGTTACTAGATCTAACGACTTTTGAGCTCTCACGGCGTAACCCCACGTTCAGAATCCTTGATGTAGAGAGATCGTAGCTGGGATATTTCACAACAGAATGTGTCGTTAGAATTTACTTCAAAAAATAATTAAACTTAAAAAATAATTATTCTTTCCAGCCATTTATTAAAATAAATATACGTTTTAGAAGTTTGGGAAAAGATTTTTTTTTTAGTATTAAACAATTCTGAAGGATTTTTTTATAAAATAATCTGGTGGAAATGGGTTTGCAGAACTGGATGGACTCCAGAATCAGTTGAAAAGAGACACCCGTAGTTGGGTTGGGTTGTTTTACCTCTGAGCGGCACTTTTTTGCACACCATGGGCTAAATGGCCAGGTCACATGGACCCCGAAGGCTCAGAGAAGGTTGGGGGAGGGGACCCACTAGAACAGCTGTTGGGAGACAGATGGTAGCCTCCCGTCAAGGCCATCCAGCGTGTTCTTTAACGTGCACAGGGTATGGCTCTCTCCCGCACACGGGGCCATGGCTTAACGTCCCATCCGACGGACGGCGGCCTTTCCAAGCCCATCGGTACCCGTAGTTGACCTGGCGACGTTAAGCAATACATAATAATTCCAGAAATTATGACCAAATATATTATAAAGGAGTGGATATAGATGCAGTGGATATATTCTCCGTCGTTAAATACGGATAAAAAAACCAACTTTGGAAATAAGGCTGATCCATCAATTCCAGCCCTGAAGATTCTTGTTAAATATTCGAGCTACCATAACTCTTTAAACACTGAACGAATGTTATTGAAAATCGAGATTTAAATAGATTTGCATATGGTTTTAATTTATCATCAATAGCATTTTTCCTTTAAATGCATATTTTAGAAGTTACAAAGTTTCGAAATTATTTTCCAAAGGCAAAACATTGAAATTTTCTAATCTATTGGTAGGGCAGAGTATATCGTACTGCAGGCTGTTATAAAAATAAAAAATAAATACCCCTTCAAGCAGCTGCTTGCCACAGAGGTCTGACAGGAGCCTGTCAATTTATATGCCGTAGTAGAAGGTCTGAGAGGATGGCGGGACTTAGCAGAAAAACAACACATCCATTCCTTACCCGGGGCTCGAACCTACGACCCACACATCGATGCCTTAACCCGGGGCTCGAACCCAGGTCCCACAAATCCATGCCTTACCCGGGGCTTGAACCCACGTCCCACACATCCATGCCTTACCCGGGGCTCGAACCCAGGTCCCACACACCCATGCCTTACCCGGGGCTCGAACCCAGGTCCCACAAATCCATGCCTTACCCGGGGCTCGAACCTATGTCCCACATGTCCATGCCTTACCCGGGGCTCGATCCCAGGTCCCACACACCCATGCCTTACTCGGGGATCGAACCCACGTCCCACACACCCATGCCTTACCCGGGGCTCGAACCAACGTCCCACACATCCATGCCTTACCCGGGGCTCGAACCCACGTCCCACACATCGATGCCTTACCCAGGGCTCGAACCCAGCTCCCACACACCCATGCCGTACTCGGGGCTTGAACCCACGTCCCACACACCCATGCCTTACCTGGGGCTCGAACCAACGTCCCACACATCCATGCCTTACCCTGGTCTAGAACCTATGTCCCACATATCCATGCCTTACCCAGGGCTCGAACCTATATCCCACATATCCATGCCTTACCCAAGGCTCGAACCCACGTCCCACACATCCATGCCTTACCGGGGTTAAAACCCACGTCCCACACATCCATGCCTTACCCGGGGCTCGAACCCACGTCCCACACATCCATGCCTTACCCAGGGCTCGAACCCAGGTCCCATACACCCATGCCTTACCCGGGACTCGAAACAACGTCCCACACATCCATGCCTTACCCGGGGCTCGAACCCACGTCCCACACATCCATGCCTTACCCAGGGCTCGAACCCAGGTCCCACACACCCATGCCTTACTCGGGGCTCGAACCCATGTCCCACACATCCATGCCTTACCCGGGGCTCGAACCAACGTTCCACACATCCATGCCTTACCCGGGGCTTGAACCCACGTACCACACACCCATGCCTTACCCGGGGCTCAAACCCAGGTCCCACACACCCATGCCTTACTCGGGGCTTGAACCCAGGTCCCACAAATCCATGTCTTACCTGGGGCTCGAACCTATGTCCCACATATCCATGCCTTACCCAGGGCTCGAACCCATGTCCCACACATCCATGCCTTACCTGGGGCTCGAACCTATGTCCCACATATCCATTCCTTACCCAGGGCTCGAACCCAAGTCCCACACATCCATGCCTTACCCAGGGCTCGAACCCATGTCCCACACATCCATGCCTTACCCGGGGCTCGAACCCACGTCCCACACATCCATGCCTTACCGGGGTTCGAACCCACGTCCCACACATCCATGCCTTACCCAGGGCTCGAACCCACGTCCCACACATCCATGCCTTACCCAGGGCTCGAACCCAGGTCCCACACACCCATGCTTTACTCGGGGCTCGAACCCACGTCCCACACACCCATGCCTTACCCGGGGCTCGAACCAACATCCCACACATCCATGCCTTACCTGGGGCTCGAACCTATGTCCCACATATCCATGCCTTACCCAGGGCTCGAACCCACGTCCCACACATCCATGCCTTACCCGGGGCTCGAACCCACGTCCCACACATCCATGCCTTACCGGGGTTCGAACCCACGTCCCACACATCCATGCCTTATCCAGGGCTCGAACCCACGTCCCACACATCCATGCCTTACCCAGGGCTCGAACCCAGGTCCCACACACCCATGCCTTACTCGGGGCTCGAACCCACGTCCCACACACCCATGCCTTACCCGGGGCTCGAACCAACATCCCACACATCCATGCCTTACCCGGGGCTCGAACCTATGTCCCACATATCCATGCCTTACCTAGGGCTCGAACCCACGTCCCACACATCCATGCCTTACCCGGGGCTCGAACCCACGTCTCACACATCCATGCCTTACCCGGGGCTCGAACCCACGTCCCACACACCCATGCCTTACCCGGGGCTCGAATCAACGTCCCACATATCCGTGCCTTACCCAGGGCTCGAACCCACGTCCACACATCCATGCCTTACCCGGGGCTCGAACCCACATCCCACACATCCATGCCTTACCGGGGGCTCGAACCCACGTCCCACACATCCATGCCTTACCCGGGGCTCAAACCCATGTCCCACACATCCATGCCTTACCCGGGGCTCGAACCCACGTCCCACACATCCATGCCTTACCCGGGGTTCGAACCTATGTCCCACACATCCATGCCTTAACCCGGGGCTCGAACCCAGGTCCCACAAATCCATGCCTTACCCGGGGCTTGAAGCCACGTCCCACACACCCATGCCTTACTCGGGGATCGAACCCACGTCCCACACACCCATGCCTTACCTGGGGCTCGAACCCAGGTCCCACAAATCCATGCCTTACCCGGGTCTCGAACCCAAGTCCCACACACCCATGCCTTACTCGGGGCTCAAACCCATGCCCCACACATCCATGCCTTACCCGGGGGCTCGAACCCAGGTCTCACACATCCATGCCTTAACCCGGGGCCCTGTGATCAGTAGCCATGCGCACTAAGCATTCGGCCACGGGACGACTTACAGGCTATTAACAAACTCTAAAAGAATTATAGTTATCTAAAGACCAAAAATAAATCTTCGTATTACATCATTATAAACGCTGAATGAGTTATTAATCAGAGAAAATACTTCATAAACAATAAAAGGCCTGACTGGATTTCATTTTTAATTACTAAAGACTGGATTATAATTTTGAACTTTTGAACTTTTTAATCAAAGAAATAATTTTTTACTTTATTTTATCCACAATTATAATCAAATTTAAAAATTTTAATTATTGCTGAGCCCGAAGTCGTTTGCGCCATTTTTGGCAGGACAAAATCCATGTCCGAACTCATTTCTAGAAGTATCAGATTATAATCGCAACCTTGGCCCCCATGGGGCGGGGGTGGCTCAGTGGGAAGCGCGATAGGTTCATAATCTGTAGTTCCCAGGTTCGAGTCCCAGCTGGGTCAGCGTTGAGATTTATCTCCGTAAAATTCCTCGCCCTGCCAACATCCCACACATCCAGGTCAGTAGGGGACACCGATGGACTTGGAAAGGCCGCCGTCCGTCAGATGGGACGTTAAGCCGTGGTCCCTTGTGCGGGAGAGCCATACCCTGTGCACATTAAAGAACTCTCTGGATGGCCTTGATGGGAGGATACCATCTGTCTCCCAACAGCTCTCCCAATGGGTCTCCTCCCCCAACCTTCTCTGATCCTTCGGGGTCCTTGTGACCTGGCCATTTAGCCCATGGTGTGCAAAAAAGTGCCGCTCAGAGGTAAAACAACCCAACGTTAAAGAACCCCCTGGATGGCCTTGACGAGAGGCTACCATCTGTCTCCCAACAGCTCTTCCAGTGGGTCTCCTCCCCCAACCTTCTCTGACCCTTCGAGGTCCTTGTGACCTGGCCATTTAGCCCATGGTGTGCAAAAAAGTGTCGCTCAGCGGTAAAACAACCCAACCCAAAGCCCTTATGGAGTCTTTGGGACATAGAAATTTACAGCATTGTATACAAAAAAAAAGTGCCTGTTGAATGTAAATCAACTCAACCAACTTCTCGAGATATTCACAAAAGAAGTGTTTTGTAATTTTAGTATTTTAACTTAGCTGAATCTGAATTTCCTGCTGCGTTTTTAGCTCTTCTGGCCGTAACTATGACGTCATTCTGGTGGCCATGTTGGCCTCTTTCGGTAAAACGATCTATTTCGGTTTCC
>JAWZYU010000638.1:0-30000 GCA_038380435.1 Ryuthela nishihirai
GTAATCTAATTCTACAGTTTTTAGCCTAAGAGCTATGAAATTTCGGACGGTTTCGAACCAACAAATAGTACGCAGCACATTATTCTGATTATGGGACATAAAATTGATAGCTAAGCGCTATTTGACGTGTCGACCACTTTATTTTGGTTCGTCATACGGACATTATTCATTTCCTATGCTTTTCACACACCCTACGGAACGGCAACAGAATTTCCTTGTTATGCCAGTGAGAAACGTTACTTGGAAGCTCTAAAATATGCATTTAATGGAAAAATGTCACTGATGATAAATTAAAGATCATAATCAAATATTTTTTTTAAATATCGGTTTTAAAAAACATTGTTTTAGTTATATAAAAATATTGTTTAGTCTTCAGTGGTATGCCAGTGAGAAACTGGAATTATTATTTCAGCAGGTAAATTAGAATTACTAATCCTATCGCGAAAATACGGACATGACGTCATCTATCGTATGTCCAAGTGTTGCCACCATAATTTCTATAAGATCTTTCAAAACCAAAGTATGTATAAATCGAAAAGAATTTCTAATCCTAAAATATTAACTGGTAGTAGTTATTTCCTTTTTTTAATTTTGGTAAATATTTTTATAATATTCTGAAATATTTAAATAAAATCTTAATAAGAAAATTATTTTGAGTGTTATTAAAATAAGTTAACTTTAAGTTATCTTAAACCAATGAATGGAATTGCTTGTTTAGGCATATTTATTTTCGCTCTTTTTGTTGAAGGCTGTCCAGACAGGCGGTAACTAGGTGGCTTTCACGAAACGCGTTTCCCTATGGTGTCCAACGAGAAATTCCTAGATCGAGGCTAGGTGTGAATCTCTTACGTATGTCATAGGCAACTTTGTCCTTAGGGGTAAAGAACGGTTTTTCCTGTGTTCACAAAGAACAACTCTGTGGTTTAATCTAAGGCTTCTATTACACGTTTCGCTGTACTGTACATTACCTTCTTCTTAGCTCTGAGCAATGCGTTTCCGTGTAGTGGGTAAATTATATATTTATCGCCACGTTGACATTTCTTGGGCTCGTTACGTCACCCTATCAGCTCGATATATCTGTTGCGAATATGAGACGTTGGTTTCAAACTTCGTCCACGATAATGGGCAAATACATCTGAAAGCATGTACATAAAAATACTGCCGTTTGATCATTTACGATATAGAACTATTTATACGCGTACTGTAACGACGAATGGCGAAATGAAGAAATCAAAAATTAAGCAAAGAATTTTTTTTCCTCGGACAACCATTAGTCCTACTGACCGAGCCTAAATGAAAGGGGTGGTTTGTGGTCGACAGCGACAAATAGCGTTTAACTATAAAATTTATATCTCATAATCAGATTAATGTGCTGTACAGTAGCTCTCGGTTGAAATTTCATAACTCTCGTGTTAAAAAGTGGAAAATTACACTACCTCTACTGTAAATTAATTATTCAGTACAAAGTTACTTACCTGAAAGAATTTATAAACGAACCACCAACACTTTATGAATATTATTAAACTTGATTCACCTGATATTTTTTCGAACAGCAGAATGGTGGTTTAGAGAAGGGAATAGGGAATACAGTCCGTGTGTATTTTTTAATCGCATAGACCTTGCCAATGATTGCTTATTACACTGTAATGTGTTCCCGGCTATGCAAAGGTCCAAAAATATGAAAAAAAAAAAAACTCAAATTATATCAATTATTATTCGCCAATCTATAATTATTCGTACGGGCAACATGGCGAAACCAACGGAGTCTCTCTCTGCAAAATATGCTGCTTAAAGGAGGTTGCAAACTCCTTTGCCTAACCTGATCATTAGTTTCAAAGTTGAACCACCTAATGCCCAAGATACTGCGTATGCATCTGGAATCAAAAGCATCTAGTTTCCTGTTATCTTGTTTACAAAGTGTCCAAGTTTCACTACCGTAACTAACCCTAGAAAGAACCAAACTATTATACAGTCTAATTTTAGTCTTTAGGTGTATACGCCTATTTCTCCACACTCTACATAGGTTCTTAAAAGTCCCGGCAGCAATCCCTATTCGTCTGTTAATCTCGTGCCGCACATCACCATTATCTGTTAGATAGCTCCCAAGATAATTAAACTGTGATACCTGCTCAAGACTACAACCATTCAGATTAACTGAATCACAGCCTGCCTGACCAATTTTCATCACTTTAGTTTTCTCTCTGTTTATAACCAAACTTACTCTACTTCCAGTCTCATCAACAGCTCGAATGAAAGAGTTCATCTCATCAACATCTTTTGCCAAAAGGGCTAAATCATCAGCCTAATCTATATCAGAAATTTTCGTATCTCCAGTCCATTAAAGGCCAAAATCTTTCCCTTGAAGTGAATTTCGCATAACGTAATCAATAACCAATATAAAGATAAAAGGCGACAAAATGGACTCTTGTGGAACAGCAGAAGTAATGCTAAAGCAATTGCTACAAGCCTTACAAGCTTTCACACACGACTCAGTGTTATTATAGAGAGTTTTCAGTATGTTAACTAACTTGTCACGTATACCATATGATCTCACAATCAAGTACAAATCATGACGATCAACAGAGTCGAAAGCCTTTTGGAAATCAACAGAGCTACCAACCAAAGGTTTTGGAAACTCTAAACATTTCTCAAGAATCTGCGTAAGTGAAAATATCTGATCCACACATCCCTTACCTCTTTCTGAATCCACATTGCTCATAACGCAATTGCCTGTCAACCAGATTCTTAATTCTATTAAGCACAATCATGGAAAGAACTTTACCTGGAACAGAGAGTAGGCTGAAACCCCTATAGTTATCACAAGAACTGCGATTACTTTTATTGAAAATTGGGATAACAATAGCTCTGGTAAAATTCTTAGGAACCATGCCTTTATCATAAAAGATATTCAGTTTTTCAGTCATCCAAGTGGTAACCGAAACATTCCCAGTTCTGAGCATTTCTGTAGTAATTTCGTTTACCCTTGGGAATTTATGAGGTTTAAGTTTAGAAACATCCAAAATAAATTCAGATTGTCTTATAGGGCCACCATTAAAGGCATCAATGCATGTATCATCATTCGAAAAAATGATGAAGAACTAACCGCATTGTTTAGAACATCACTGAAATGCTCAGCCCATCTAGCCATGAGAGAATCCTCACCTTCTATAACCTTACCTTGTTTATGCTTCAATCCCTGTATACCTGTCTGTTTTTCACCACACAAAACATTAACTATCTGGTACAGCTCTCTGGTGTTGTGCTGTCTAACTGCTTCCTCGGCTTGTCAGTCAAACCATCATGCCAAAGATTCTTATCAGCAGCTAACTGATCTTTTACACGTTTATTAAGTTCTCTGTAATGCTTTCTATTAGGACTAGTAGGGTATTGGATCAAGGACATTCCTGAAGTTCTTTCTTTCCAAAATAAGCTCAAGTGCCTTATCACTCAGATAATTCTGCCCTCCATTGTTCCTTTTTTCCTAAAAGAGTACTGTTAGTGTCCAAAAAAGTCTGTTTAAAGTGGTCCCATTCATCCTCAACTTCAGTAGTAAGCATACCATGACTGTCATAATGACTAAGTAACCTATCACGGTAAGCTTTGGCTATAACTGGGTCTTTCAGAGCTTCAGTATTAAAAGTAAATTTTTTAACCCTAACACAACAATTTTTAATTTCAAGTTGCAAGACACTTTTAACAAGGTAATGGTCAGATCCAATCGGATGAAACCCATGTGTACTTGTGTATGTCGTGGTGTTTGTAATAAGTGTTAGTTATTCTGAATCCATTGAGTTTACTTACCTGGAGGAGACGTTGCCCATTGCCATTGCAGCTACCGATGCCAAAAGGGCCAATTACCCCTCCCGAAAGGTCAGAGTTAGTACCAACTTTGACATTGAAGTCACCAAGAACAAGGGTAATATCTCCTTTCTTGACAGAATTCAAATATCCTGAAGTTGTCCATAAAACTTATCCTTCTCATCCTCATCCTCGGTGGGGGCATAACAGCCTATAACATTCAAGTCTTTAACGCTTGTCTGAAATTTTGCTGTAAGAAGCCTTCCATTAATGCACTCATATCCTAGAAGAGCATCACTAGCGTGTCTGGTGAGAAGCAGACCCCCGCCTTGCTGAATCTTATTGTCGTCCTCCCTTAAAATTTTCTTTTTATGAATCTGACCTTTATCTGTCGATTTGCTCTCTTGCAAGCCGAGAATATCTAAATTAGAATTCTTGTGTGAGAACATTAAGAGAGTAAGCTCTGTGCAGAGTCCTCACATTCCAACTACCTATGGAGAGAAAATGGTTAGTGGGATGTTTAAAGAAACTATGTTTATTGAGAGAGAGAATGCCGAGAATATCAAACAGCCCCCTAATTGCAGACATGTTCCCCCACCACTAAAGGCTCAAGTCATCTACACTGGAAGACTTCCTCCAATGTAGAATTTGACGATGCCAATAGAAGCAAAGAGTTCAGGTGGCTGCGATGACCTCTGCTCAGGATTATCCACCAGCTGATAAACATATCCTGTGAATCTATTCACTTGGGGCTGTCAACCCAGAAACAAACAGAAAACATAGCGGAAGATCATCCCTCCACAGAAGCCCACCAGTGCAGCAAAATCAGGATCCATAATCAAGCTCAGAGCCATATATCTGTCCAGTCCAGTGGGTATATGGTCAGCACCTGGACCCTGTGTGGTTGACCACTCCTCAGTAGGGTGGAAAAATGAGAAAAGTAGCCATAGTTGTCGAGATCAGTAGGCCACACTGATCTGGCAGCCCTTCCCTTCCGTTAACTTCCACAAGAGAGTATCTCTTTTGAAAGGTCCCCCACATTTCCACCCCGCTAACAACCCATTGAAATTCTTCTCAATTTACATAAATATCACGGCACTTTCAACATAAGGAAAACTTTAAAACATATTACTATCGACTAAATTAAAACCGTTTTCTCGAATTCTTTAGAATACACCACTGTACACTATTCATGAGACAAAATCATATTAACTCCAACATTGCCACCAAATACACCTGAACAGTAGAAATATCAAATACCCTATATATATATACACACAACATACCGAGAGGAAAAATATAAATACTTAAAAAGAAAGAAACCAATCCTGCTATTCTTAAAGAGATTTTCTCCAAACCTCAATTAGAAGTTTAGAAAACACAGCTCAAAGCTAAACTCTATAAATTACACAGATTCAATTATTTTTAAACCTCTTAACAGGAAAGGAAATTAAAAAAAGAATCAACAATAAACTATATTCAAGTGAGCTACGTAACTCATAACTTATGATCATTTCCGCTTCCTTTCTGCTAAACTGTCACTTTACATTATCAGATTTAAACATCATTCGAACATGGAAATTTTTTCTCACCAAATATCTACAGTTGATTAATCATTTCACCGTCTAATACAGAAAATAAATCACATCAGATCTACATATTATGAAATTCAAATCTTGTAAATAATCTCTCTCATATCAACTTCATCTTACACCTAAAATATGTTCATATTTGCAATAATACTACACATACGTTGCTACTTTGACGAAAGAATATCATGCACTTCCGGTTATTGAATAAGCTTTAAGCGATATAATTGTTGGAAATTTTAGTATTTCCGGCTACGCGTAGAAGATTAAGCAGAGGTTTGGTTTCCGAATATAAAAAATAGACCTGGGATTTTAAGACGTATACCTGATTTGAAAACCATATATTGCGATAACAGACGTTATATAGCGAATGGTTAGTCACAGCGAGGTAATTATCAGAGTTTATAATTCAAATAGGAAAGGGGGATATGTTTTCAACAGGATTCTGAATAGAAAGTAGTTGATTATGAATTAATACAAAGTCTGAAGATTAGATATAACACTGTGACTTTTAAAATTTTTTTATATTTAGATTATTCATTGTGAATAATTTATTTTGAAATTTTTCATTGTCAATTATCATTGATTATTCATTGTCAATAATTTATTTTGAAATTTTGTGAGGTTTCGTAATTAGTAGGGTAAATCCGGTCTTGGGATATTAATTCAACGTTACATCATACTGGGCGATCCTTCTCGAGGTTTTCCAAAATGCAATTTAAATTCGAGTTTTGAATATCGAAAAAACCTGACATTTCGGTTGTTTCACCTCTGAGCGGCACTTTTTTGCACACCATCGGTTAAATAGTTAGGTCACAAGGATATGTAGAAGACTCAGATACCGTTCGATGCAAATCCATTCCTAATTTTGTATCTTATTACATCACGACGTGACCCTAACAGTTAATTTTCATTTCTGCGCCAAAACAATAATATCAATCTTGAGATTGCTCGCATATATCAAATTTTTTTACCGAAAACGACTTTTCAAAAACCGGAATTTCCAAAGCTTTAACGGTTCGTAAACGTATAAATGGTTGCTGCCTACGTAAAGCCCTTCCACATCACTAAAATCTCACCCAAAATATCTAAAACAAAAGAATGGTTACTTCCTCCGTGTATCGTACGAGGGTGAGAAAAAAAAAAAAATCCAGTGGAACAACTCAAAAAAGCTTGGAATGCGAAACTCAAAGTATGCAACTTCAAACTTGTACTACGGCTTCACAATGTTTCGTCTATACTTCTCCGAAACTTTATATAACCATTTTTCTTCTCTGTAGAAAAATAAAAATGCATCTTACGTACCTGAGATGATCGAAGCATAACATAAAAATATACCTAAAATAGAAACATTATTATGATTAAGAATAGCATTTTTTAAACTTCAACGTGATTGTAATATATTATACCAAATGTGCTGGCAACACAACGAAAGAGTACTGCTGACGTCATCTCGGTGTTTTTCCTACTTTATTATTAACCCGTATTCACAGGCAGGCAGCACTAATTTTAGGAGATTTAAACATTTTGATATCCATTTTTTCATATGCACTGTATTTTTTTTAAAGGTTTATTTTTTTTACACTGTTTTCTCGGGAACCTATCAGAAACAGAATTGGGTGCATTGAATTAATTATTCCTATTGTTTATTAAGAAGGATTTATTTTTTTTTAAAGTTGATTGCTTCGCGCGCTTGGCTACTGATCTAAGAGACCTGGGTTCGAATCTAGGGTAAGGAATTGATGTGTGTTGCTTTTCTGCTCAGGTGCTTACTTACGGTAGCAACAATGTAATTAGGTTAATCAGTGACAAATTTGAATCTCAATCAAGTATATATTTTTTTTACACGTTTTTGATTTAACACAGATCAGAAAAGAAATTTAAATTCCCTATTTAAACGATTTATTTTGATGTAACACGGTTGACACGAAGCCTTTTTGAAAAACCCCATTTGAATTTAATTCTGAAAAAATTGTTTTACCTCTGAGCGGCACTTTGTTGCACACCATGGGCTAAATGGCCACGTCACATGGACCCGGAAGAAGGCTGGGGTAGGGGACCAACTGGAACAGCTATTGTAAGACAGATGGTAGCCTCCCGTCAAGGCCATCGAGCGAGTTCTTTAACATGCACAGGGTATGGCTGTCGCACACACGGGGCCACGGCTTAACGTCCCATCCGACGGACGGCGGCCTTTCCAAGCCCATCGGTGTCCGCTACTGACCGTGGGCAGGGCGGGGAATTTTGCGGAGAAAAATCTGAAAGCTGAACCAGCTGGGACTCGAACCTGGGAACTACAGTTTACGAGCCTGGCGCGCTACCGACTGGCCCACCCCGCCCCTGTCTCCACGGTGTCAGATTGTTAATAAAACCAGTGAAGTTTGATAATTAAATTAATCAATCCCAGTTATTTAAGCTGAAACGTTATAGTGGAATTGTATGTAATTTCCGGCTTTGATATTAAATTGCATTCGCATATTTTAAATATTAACGTTTCTGAAATATTATAATATTACTATTAATCCTTCCTAAATGTAGTTCGATTCTTGTTTAGGTAAAATTTACGTGGTCTATGAACTTTATTCTAAATATACGTAATAAAATATATTATGGAAAAGAAGAAATGAATTGAGAGTAAAATTTGACACTGAAGTGAAAGCGAATACATGGTTGCTATCGTAACTAAGGGCGCCACGTGTGAAGCTATCTAGGTGCACGTGCCATTGTAACATATTTGACCAATCGTAGAAGAGGAACACGAAGAACCGTTGGGAAAGGCGGGAAGCAGGAAATATTTCATTAGAAACAAAATTAACGCCACCTAGAGGAATTTATTTCATTTAGCAATAATTGTATGTGTTTAAGTACATAAGTTATATTTATGCATTCATGTTTCAAAACTTTAATGAACACTATTTGAATATTACCACATATAGTATGCTGGAATATAAATTTAGGACACCTTTTTGGGTGAGGGGAAATGTGAATTTTTTTTTTTGTTACGGTTCAACTTATTTGGACTTCCGACCTGAAATTTCGCACTGCAAACTGGACCTTAACCTGAAACTTTCTGTGAAAATTTCGAGCGTGTACATTGATTTCCCCGATGAGTTATGACTGCCAGAGACAGGTAGTAAATGCCACTCCGCAACTCGCTAAGTTATGACGCTGTATTCCGTATCATCTCATTGGGATAAAATTTACGAACAATAATAGGTTTTAAAACACAAAAAAATACGCTTGATAATTAAGAGACATTAGGAAAACTATTTTATTTTACTACTTCAACTGATGCAGTATTTAATTAGTAACGCAAGTTCGGATGTTTAATAGCAGCGATATCTGTTTATTTAGTCTGAAACCCTAAAAGAAACAAGTTTAAAGGAAGGGAGAATGGAATAATCTACCTTTCATTGGGCACAGCGATAAATATGCTTCGGTTTCCATTTCTATTTAAGTACGGAACTCATAAAGAATCCTCAGCGTTGAGATTTATCTCCGCAAAACTCCCCGCCCTTCCCACGGTCAGTACTGGACACCGATAGGCTTGGAATACATTATTCACAATATAAAATTATCCATAACAGCAACATAATTTTAACGAATTTCTGTATTACAGACTACACAGGGATTAAGTGCTTAGCCGAGGAGTGATTTCATACCCTAAACATTTAACCTCTAATGATTATTTTATTTCCTAATCCAAAGAGGCTTAACGTGTTAGGGAAAAGAGTGAAAATATCTTCATAAATATAATAAAGGAATAAAAAAACAACCCCTCAAGCAGCTGCTTGCAACAGCGATCTAACAGGAGCCTGTCAGTTTCCCCGCCATAGTCGAAGGTCTGTGAGGGTGGTGACCCCTTTAATTACTTTAATACGCCATATATTAGATATGCGTTTGGTTGGGTTGTTTCATCTCTGAACGGTAGTTATTTGCACACAAGGGTCTAAATGGCGACGTCATAAAGAACCAGAGGGATCAGTTTAGGTTGCGGGAAGGTGACCGAATGTTATGAGACAGATGAAAAAATAGGAGATTGGTTCCAGACGTGAAAAAAAACAACATACCCCCTCAAGAAGCTGCTTCCCACAGAGATCTGACAGGAAGCTGTCACTTTACATACCATAATAGAAAGTCTGTGAGGATGACAGGACCTCAGCACAAAAACGACACGTACGTCCATGCCTTACCCGGGACTCGAACCCAGGTCCCTTAGACGTGAAAACCGAATACAAATGAGTTGTTTTCAAACAAGTGATATCAAAATCTTGAAGTCTTTATTTCATTTTTATTAATTTTAAGACATTTTTAATTTTATAAACTTAGTAGTTTTCAAATTAAAACCAACCGGTTTGGTTTTAAAGAAAAGAAATATATAAAGAATTCTTCAATATTTTTTGGTTTTTTTTTATCTTTGTAGTTTTTTTTTTAACTCAGCTCGTAGTCTGTAGTTCCCAGGTTCGAGTCCTAGCTGGGTAAGCGTTGAGATTTATCTCCGCAAAATTCCCCGCCCTGCTCACGGTCAGTAGGGGAGACCGGTGGTCTTGGAAAGGATGCCGTCCGTCGGATGGGGCGTTAAGCATTGGCCCCGTGTGTGTGAGAGCCATATCCTGTGCACGTTAAAGAACACGCTGGATGGCCTTGACGGAAGGCTACCATCTGTCTCCCAACAGCTGTTCCAGTAAGTCCCCTCCGCCAACCTTCTCTGAGCCTTCGGGGCCCATGTGACCTGGCCATTTAGCCCATGGTGTGCAAAAAAGTGCCGCTCAGAAGTAAAACAACCCAACCTATTAGATTATCTAAATATTGTTTCAGGATGTTTCTGAAGGGTAAAATAATTCATTTATACTACAGAAAATAAATGATCTAAATAAATGCACCAAATTCTGTTTTAAATTTTTAAACGGTAAATAGGTTCCGGAAAAAAACGTGTAAAAAAAAAAATTCTAAAACAAAACACAGTGCATATGAAAAAATAGAAGATTGGTTCCAGACGTGAAAAAAAAAACATACCCCCTCAAGCAGTTGCTTGCCACAGAGATCTGATAGGAACTTGTCAGTTTATATGCAAGTGTTAGTTTAATTATCTTTATAACTTTAAACACATGAGAGACCAAGACTAACGTATATTGCAGATAAAAATGAGGGGAATTCCCAGAACTCAAAGTTACCATTTTTTCTGAATGGTTTCGTAGTTTTTCGATCAAATGGAAAATAAAATGCATTAAAATGTTGAGTTGTTTTACCTCTGAGCGGCTCTTTCTTACACACCATGGGCTAAATGGCCATGCCACATGGACCCCGAAGGCTCAGAGAAGGTTGGAGGATGGGACCCACTTGAATAGCTGTTGTGAGACAGATGGTAGTCTCCCGTCAAGGCCATCCAGTGTGTTCTTTAAAGTACACAGGGTATGGTACTTTTTTGAAAACCATGGGCTAAATGGCCATGCCACATGGATCCCGAAGGCTCAGAGAAGGTTGGTGGAGGGTCCTCACTGGAACAGCTGTTGGGAGACAGATGGTAGCCTCCCGTCAAGGACATCCAGCGTGTTCTTTAACGTAAACAGGGTATGGTACATTTTTGCAAACCATGGGCTAAATGGCCAGGTCACATGGACCCCGAAGGCTCAGAGAAAGTTGGGGGAGGCTAAACAGCTGTTGTGAGACAGATGATAGCCTCCCGTCAAGGCCACCCAGCGTGTTCTTTAACGTAAACAGGGTATGGTACTTTTTTTGCAAACCATGGGTTAAATGGCCATGCCATATGGACCCCGAAGGCTCAGAGAAGGTTGGGGGAGGGTCCTCACTGGAACAGCTGTTGGGAGACAGATCATAGGCTCCCGGCAAAGCCATGCAACGTGTTCTTTAACGTGCACAGTGTATGGCTTTTCCGCACACGGGGACACGGCCTAAGATCCCATCCGACGGATGGTGACACGGCCTAAGATCCATCCGACGGCCTTTCCAAGTTTATCGATTAGTAGAACTAATGGTTGGGCGAGGAAAAAAATTCTTTGCTTAATTTTTGATTTCTTCATTTTCGTATTTGTCGTTACAGTAGGCGTAGAAATATATCTATATCGTAAATGATCAAACGGCAGTTTTTTTTTATGTACAGGTTTTCACATCTATTTGACCCATTACCGCCTGTCTGGATAGCCTTCTACAAAAAGAGCGAAAATAGATATGCCTAAACAAGCAATTCCATTCATTGGTTTAAGATAACTTAAAGTTAATTTATTTTAATAACATTCAAAATAATTTACTTATTAAGATTTTATTTAAATGTTCCCGAATATTTTAAAAATATTTCAAATAACTAGCAGTTAATATTTTAGGATTAGAAATTCTTTTTGATTTACACACTTTGTTTCTGAAATATATTGTAAAAATTAAAGTGGGAACATTGGACATTCTCATTCTACTGGGTGACGTCACTTCCGTGTTTTCGCGATATCGTTTGTAATCCTTATTTAACCGCTGTATTCTTCTAGTAATTTAACTTTTAATTTATATTCACACGTTATAGTTTTTATTCTGAGGAAGTCATACAATCTGTAGCTGAATTTCTTATCACTGTGGTAAATAATAATTATTGATGACACATTTGAAATTTCGGTACGAGAATAGATAGTTTCGTCGCTGCAGTGTAAAATTTTACCTTTAGGCCTTTGTAATTACTTTACAAGTTATTTGTTTCGCAGAGTTGCCTGGTATAGCTCTGTGCTGTCCAACTGCTTCTTCGGCTATGTCAGCCAAAGATTATTATCAGGAGCTAACTGATCCTTTACACGTTTATTAAGCTCTCTATAATGTTTTCTATTAGAATTAATATTGATTCAGGACATTCCTGTAGTTCTTTCTTTCTAAAATAAACTCAAGTGCCTTGTCACTCGGATAATTATGCGTCCTCTGTTTCATTTTACGTAACAGAGTACTGTTAGTTTCCACAAAAGTCTATTTTAGGTGGTCACATTTTTCCTGAACTTAAGTAGCAAGCAAACCACGACTGTCATAATGAGTAAGTAACCTATCATGATAAGATGTACTCTAATTAGGTCTTTCACAGCTTCATAATTAAAGGTAAATTTTTTAACCTTAACACAACACTTCTTAAGTTTCAAACGCAGAACGCTTTTAACAAGATAATGGTCAGATCCAATTTCAGCTTCCGAATATGACCTGTTCTTTGTAACAGTAGTAGTCCATTTGCTGTTAATTAATATATAATCTACAAAGTTCTTATGCAGCCTATGAGATGAAACCCACGTGTACTTATGTATGTCGCGGTGTTTGTAATAAGTGTTAGTTATTGTAAAACCATTGAAGTTAACATTGACGTCACGAAGAACAAGGGTAACATCTCATTTCTTCACAGAATTCGAAATACCTTGAAGTTGTCTGTAAAACCTATTTTCTCATCGTCATTCAAAGTGGTGGCATAACAGTAGATAAGTTTGAAGTCCTTAACCCTTGTCCGTAATTTTGCTGTAAACAACCTTTCATTAATATCCTAGAAGAGCATCACTAGCGTGTCACGCCTTGGTGATGTTTATTCTCTTTCTTCACCGAAAATTTAAGAATCCGAAAAACTTTTGAAAGAGGTACTAGGTTAAAAGGAATGCATCTTATTTCTCCTCTATAATTTTTAGTAAATTTGGTATACAAGATATCGAAAAATATAAGTGCGGAAGAGGAAACAAACCCCTCTGTTGGGAATACGAAACAATGTAAATGTCACTTCCTCCGGATTGTGTAAACAATGCATTCTGAAACGTCACTCTCCGATGTCATTCGCCTCTTATTGAATTCGTCCAACGTTTTTGTCGCTGTTCCATTAGTCGCGTTAGCTATTAAAATATGGCGAACAAGTCATCCTATTTTGAGGGTTTGTAGTTATCAGAGCTTTGCCTATCGCGAACAGATTCGAGTATAATAAGGAGGCATAGACAAGGTCTTTGCGGTTGATAAATAACGTCAGCCTGTCCTTCCGTAACTTAGAACTCTGGTGGTCGAAAAGTTTCAGCTAAAGCCAGTTAAATAATATTCGTGAAGTGTTTGTGGTTCTTTTATATTTTCCTTCAGGTAAGTAATTTTGTAGTGAATAATTAGTTAAGAGTATAGGTAATCTAATTCTACAGTTTTTAGCCTAAGAGCTATGAAATTTCGGACGGTTTCGAACCAACAAATAGTACGCAGCACATTATTCTGATTATGGGACATAAAATTGATAGCTAACCGCTATTTGACGGTGTCGACCACTTTATTTTGGCTCGTCATACGGACATTATTCATTTCCTATGCTTTTGACGTACCCTACGGAACGTCAACAGAATTTCCTTGTTATGCCAGTGAGAAACGTTACTTGGAAGCTCTAAAATATGCATTTAATGGAAAAATGTCACTGATGATAAATTAAAGATCATAATCAAATATTTTTTTTTAAATATAGGTTTTAAAAAATATTGTTTTAGTTATATAAAAATATTGTTTAGTCTTCAGTGGTATGCCAGTGAGAAACTGGAATTATTATTTCAGCAGGTAAATTAGAATTAGAAATCCTATCGCGAAAACAAGGACATGACGTCATCTATCGTATGTCCAAGTGTTGCCACCATAATTTCTATAAGATCTTTCAAAACCAAAGTATGTATAAATCGAAAAGAATTTCTAATCCTAAAATATTAACTGGTAGTTATTTCCTTTTTTTAATTTTGGTAAATATTTTTATAGTATTCTGAAATATTTAAATAAAATCTTAATAAGTAAATTATTTTCAATGTTATTAAAAATAAATTAACTTTAAGTTATCTTAAACCAATGAATGGAATTGCTTGTTCAGGCAAAGTTTTGTTAGTTATATATTTATCGCCACGTTGACATTTCTTGGGCTCGTTACGTCACCCTATCAGCTGGATATATCTGTTGCGAATATTAGACGTTGGTTTCAAACTTCGTCCACGATATGGGGAAATACATCTGAAAGCATGTACATAAAAATACTGCCGTTTGATCATTTACGATATAGAACTATTTATACGCATACTGTAACGACGAATGGCGAAATGAAAAATTAAGCAAAGATATTTTTTTTTCCTCGGACAACCATTAGTCCTACTGACCGAGCCGAAATGAAAGGGGTGGTTTGTGGTCGACAGCGACAAATAGCGTTTAACTATAAAATTTATAACTCATAATCAGATTAATCTGCTGTACAGTAGCTCTCGGTTGAAATTTCATAACTCTCGTGCAAAAAAGTGTAAAATTACATTACCTCTAACTGTAAATTAATTATTCACTACAAAGTTACTTACCTGAAAGAATTTATAAACGAACCACCAACACTTTATGAATATTATTAAACTTGATTCACCTGATATTTTTTCGAACAGCAGAATGGTGGTTTAGAGAAGGGCATAGGGAATACAGTCCGTGTGTATTTTTTAATCGCATAGACCTTGCCAATGATTGCTTATTACACTGTAATGTGTTCCCGGGTACGCAAAGGTCCGAAAATCTAAAAAAAAAAAAAAAACTCAAATTATATCAATTATTATTCGCCAATCTATAATTATTCGTACGGGCAACATGGCGAAACCAAGGGAGTCTCTCTCTACAAAATATGCTGCTTAAAGGAGGTTGCAAACTCCTTTGCGTAACCTGATCATTAGTTACAAAGTTGAAGCACCTAATGCCCAAGATACTGCGTATGCATCTGTAATGAAAAGCATCTAGTTTCCTCTTATCTTGTTTACAACCCGGCGCGCTATTCGTGTGTTAATCTCATGCCGCACATCACCATTATCTGTTACATAGCTCCGAAGATAATTAAACTGTGATACCTGCTCAAGACTACAACCATTCAGATTAACTGAATCACAGCCTGCCTGACCAATTTTCATCACTTTAGTTTTCTCTCTGTTTATAACCAAACTTACTCTACTTCCAGTCTCATCAACAGCTCGAATGAAAGAGTTCATCTCATCAACATCTTTTGCCAAAAGGGCTAAATCATCAGCCTAATCTATATCAGAAATTTTCGTATCTCCAGTCCATTAAAGGTCAAAATCTTTCCCTTGAAGTGAATTTCGCATAACATAATCAATAACCAATCTAAAGATAAAAGGCGACAAAATGCACTCTTGTCGAACAGCAGAAGTAATGCTAAAGCAATTGCTACAAGCCTTACAAGCTTTCACACACGACTCAGTGTTATTATAGAGAGTTTTCAGTATGTTAACTAACTTGTCAGGTATACCATATGATCTCACAATCAAGTACAAATCATGACGATCAACAGAGTCGAAAGCCTTTTTGAAATCAACAGAGCTACCAACCAAAGGTTTCGGAAACTCTAAACATTTCTGAAGAATCTGCGTAAGTGAAAATATCTGATCCACACATCCCTTACCTCTTTCTGAATGCACATTGCTCATAACGCAATTGCCTGTCAACCAGATTCTTAATTCTATTAAGCACAATCATGGAAAGAACTTTACCTGGAACAGAGAGTAGGCTGATACCCCTATAGTTATCACAAGAACTGCAATTACGTTTCTTGAAAATTGGGATAACAATAGCTCTGGTAAAATTCTTAGGAACGATGCCTTTATCATAAAAGATATTCAGAATTTCAGTCATCCAAGTGGTAACCGAAACATTCCCAGTTCTGAGCATTTCTGTAGTAATTTTGTCTACCCCTGGGGATTTATGAGGTTTAAGTTTAGAAACATCCAAAATAAATTCAAATTGTCTTATAGGGCCAACATTAAAGGCATCAATGCATGTATCATCATTCGAAAAAATGATGAAGAACTAACCGCATTGTTTAGAACATCACTGAAATGCTCAGCCCATCTAGCCATGAGAGAATCCTCACCTTCTATAACCTTAGCTTGTTTATCCTTCAATCCCTGTATACCTGTCCGTTTTTTACCACACAAAACATTAACTATCTGGTACAGCTCTCTGGTGTTGTGCTGTCTAACTGCTTCCTCGGCTTGTCAGCGAAACCATCATGCCAAAGATTCTTATCAGCAGCTAACTGATCTTTTACACGTTTATTAAGTTCTCTGTAATGCTTTCTATTAGGACTAGTAGGGTATTGATCAAGGACATTCGTGAAGTTCTTTCTTTCGAAAATAAGCTCAAGTGCCTTATCACTCAAATAATTCTGCCTCCATTGTTCCTTTTTTCCTAAAAGAGTACTGTTAGTGTCTAAAAAAGTCTGTTTAAAGTGGTCCCATTCATCCTCAACTTCAGTAGTAAGCATACCATGACTGTCATAATGACTAAGTAACCTATCATGGTAAGCTTTGGCTATAACTGGGTCTTTCAGAGCTTTAGTATTAAAAGTAAATTTTTTAACCCTAGCACAACATTTTTTAAGTTTAAGTTGCAAGACACTTTTAAGAAGGTAATGGTCAGATCCAATTTTAGCTCCCCTATATGACCTGGTATTCCTAACAGAACTAGCCCATTTGCTGTTAATTAATATATAATCAATCATATTCTTATGCAGCCCATCGGATGAAACCCATGTGTACTTATGTATGTCGTGGTGTTTGTAATAAGTGTTAGTTATTCTGAATCCATTGAGTTTACTTACCTGTAGGAGACGTTGCCCATTGCCATTGCAGCTACCGATGCCAAAAGGGCCAATTACCCCTCCCGAAAGGTCAGAGTTAGTACCAACTTTGACATTCCTAAGTCTCCCTAGTCCCTCTTTGACAAGAGAAATTTAAAGTTTTCTTTTTATGAATCTGACCTTTATCTGTCCATTTGCTCTCTTGCAAGCCGAGAATATCTAAATTACAATGGTGGAATTCTTGTGTGAGAACATTAAGAGAGTAAGCTCTGTGCAGAGTCCTCACATTCCAACTACCTATGGAGAGAAAATGGTTAGTGGGATGTTTAAAGAAACTATGTTTATTGAGAGAGGGAATGCCGACAATATCAAACAGCCCCCTAATCGCAGACATGGGGCAAATACCCTTTCCCCCACCACTAAAGGCTCAAGTCATGTACACTGGAAGACTTCCTCCAATGTAGAATTTGACGATGCCAATAGAAGCAAAGAGTTCAGGTGGCTGCGATGACCTCTGCTCAGGATTATCCACGAGCTGATAAACATATCCTGTGGATCTATTCACTTGGGGCTGTCAACCCACGAACAAAAAGAAAACACAGCGGAAGATTTTCCCTTCACAGAAGCCCACCAGTGCAGCAAAATCAGGATCCATAATCAAGCTCAGAGCCATATATCTGTCCAGTCCAGTAGGTTTATATGGTCAGCACCAGGACCCTGTGTGGTTGACCACTCCTCAGCAGGGTAGAAAAAAAAAGAAAAGTAGCCATAGTTGTCGACATCAGTAGGCCACAGTAATCTGGCAGCCCTCCTCTTCTGTTAACTTCCACAACAGAGTATCTCTTTTGAAAGGTCCCTCACATTTCCACCCCGCTAACAACACATTGAAATTCTTCTCAATTTACATAAATATCACAACACTTTCAACATAACGAAAACTTTAAAACATATTACTATCGACTAAATTAAAACCGTTTTCTCGAATTCTTTAGAATACACCACTGTACAGTATTCATCAGACAAAATCATATTAACTGCAACATTGCCACCAAATACACCTGAACAGTAGAAATATCAAATACCCTATATATATATACACACACAACATACCGAGAGGAAAAACTAGGGAAAGAAAGTACAGCATCATACTTAAAAAAAAAGAAACCAATCCTGCTATTCTTAAAGAGATATTCTCCAAACCTGAATTAGAAATTTAGAAAACACAGCTCAAAGCAAAACTCTATAAATTACACAGATTGAATTATTTTTAAACCTCTTAACAGCAAAGGAAATTAAAAAAAGAATGAACAGTAAACTATATTCAAGTGAGCTAAGTAACTCATAACTTATGATCATTGCCGCTTCCTTTCTGCTAAACTGTCACTTTACATTATCAGATTTCAACATTATTCGAACATGGAAATTTTTTCTCACCAAATATCTACACTTGATAAATAATTTCACCGTGTAATACAGAAAATAATTCACATCAGATCTACATATTATGAAATTCAAATCTTGTAAATAATCTCTCTCATATCAACTTCGTCTTACACCTAAAATATGTTCATATTTGCAATAATAACTACACATAAGTTGCTACTTTGACGAAATAATATCATGCACTTCCGGTTATTGAGAAGATTAAGCAGAGGTTTTGTTTCCGAATATAAAAAATAGACCTGGTATTTTAAGACGTATACCTGATTTGAAAACCATATATTGCGATAACAGACGTTATATAGCGAATGGTTAGTCACAGTGAGGTAATTATGAGTTTATAATTCAAATAGGAAAGGGGGATATGTTTTCAACAGGATTCTGAATAGAAAGTAGTTGATTATGAATTAATAGAAAGTCTGAAGATTAGATATAACACTACGACTTTTAAATTTTTTTTATATTTAGATTATTCATTGTGAATTATCATTGATTATTCATTGTCAATAATTTATTTTGAAATTTTGTGAGGTTTCGTAATTAGTAGGGTAAATCCGGTCTTGGGATATTAATTCAACGTTACATCATACTGGGCGATCCTTCTCGAGGTTTTCCGAAATGGAATTAAAATTCGAGTTTTGAATATCGAAAAAACCTGACATTTGGGTTGTTTCACCTCTGAGCGGCACTGTTTTGTACACCATCGGTTAAATAGTTAGGTCACATGGACGTAGAAGACTCAGATACCGTTCGATGCAAATCCATTCCTAATTTTGCATCTTATTACATTACGACGTGCACCTAACTGTGAATTTTCATTTCTGCGCCAAAAGAATAATATGAATCTTGAGATTGCTCGCATATATCAAATTTTTTACCGAAAACGACTTTTCAAAAACCGGAATTTCGAAAGCTTTAACTGTTCGTAAAAGTATAAATGGTTGCTGCCTACGTAAAGCCCTTCCACATCACTAAAATCTCACCCAAAATATATAGAAGAAAAGAATGGTTAGTTCCTCCGTGTATCGTACGAGGGTGAGAAAAAAAACATCCAGTGGAACAACTCAAAAAAGCTTGCAATGCGAAACTCAAAGTATGCAACTTCCAACTTGTACTACGGCTTCACAATGTTTCATTTATACTTCTCCGAAACTTTATATAACCATTTTTCTTCTCTGTAGAAAAATAAAAATGCATCTTACGTACCTGAGTTGATCGAAGCATAACATAAAAGTATACCTAAAATAGCAACATTATTACGATTAAGAATACCAAATCTGCTGGCAACACAACGAAAGAGTACTGGTGACGTCATCTCGGTGTTTTTCCTACTTTATTATTAACCCGTATTCACAGGCAGGCAGCACTAATTTTAGCAGATTTAAAAATTTTCATATCCATTTTTTCATATGCACCGTATTGTTTTTTAAAGGTTTATTTTTTTACACGGTTTTCTCGGGAACCTATCAGGAACAGAATTGGGTGCATTGAATTAATTATTCCTATTGTTTATTAAGAAGGATTTATTTTTTTTTTAAGTTGATTGCTTAGCGCGCTTGGCTACTGATGTAAGAGACCTGGGTTCGAACCTAGGGTAAGGAATTGATGTGTGTTGCTTTTCTGCTCAGGTGCTTACTTACGGTAGCAAGAATGCAATGAGTTTAGGTTAATCAGTGACAAATTTGAATCTCAATCAAGTATATATTTTTTTACACGTTTTTGATTTAACACAGATCAGAAAAGAAATTTAATTTCGCTATTTACACGATTTATTTTGATGTAACACGGTTGACACGACGCCTTTTTAAAAAACCCCATTTGAATTTAATTCTGAAAAAATTGTTTTACTTCTGAGCGGCACTTTTTTGCACACCATGGGCTAAATGGGCAGGTCACATGGACCCCGAGGCTCAGAGGAGGTTGGGGGAGGGGACCCACTGGAACAGCTGTTGGGAGACAGATGGTAGCCTCCCGTCAAGGCCATCCAGCGTGTTCTTTAACGTGCACAGGGTATGGCTCTCCCGCACACGGGACCACGGCTTAACGTCCCATCCGACGGACGGCGGCCTTTCGAAGCACATCGGTGTCCCCTATTGGCCGTGGGCAGGGCGGGGAGTTATGCGGAGATAAATCTCAACGCTGACCCAGCTGGGACTCGAACCTGGGAACTACAGATTACGAGCCTGGCGCGCTACCGACTGAGCCATCCCCGTCCCATCAACGGCCATAGCAAGTTGAACACACTGGTTCTCGTCTGATCCCCGAGGTTAAGCTTTGGGCGCGGTCAGTACTTGGGAGGGTGAGAACATGGAAACACCGCGTGCAGTTGGCAGTTTTTTTTCGTATGCGCTGTTACTCCTAAAATATTGGTCTACGTTATTCTACGTTGGTTGTCGGGTTCGAATACATTTTTAGTAAATAAATAAATGAAGAATTAAAGCGTTCACAGAATAGTTTTGGTTACGAAACCTGCAACGTTTCTAGGTTGTTTAGCGAATGGACTCTCTGCAGACAGAACGTAAAAATAAAAGATTATATTTCTCGGGGTTGCAGATATATTTTGCCCACTGTTTCAGAAAGTAGAAGTGCATAATTTTTTTTTTAATATTCGATAGAAACACGTGAAATATAAAGAAATATTTAAAGTTGTATTGAAATATAGTTATAGAAAAATGTTCATTTCCTTCTGGCCCTATATTACCGTTTGTATTATAATTATATGTAAATGTTCCTTACTAACGACTTGATTTAAACATCAGATTTACCGAATATGGAGAGATTAGCGTTCACACTGAGAATATAAGGAAAGAATAATGTTAGTTTATTTCCACCGAAGGTGTTGCCACTGGAAATGGTGTAATGAGACATTTAAAAGTTAAGAATGAAAATAGCGAATAGAATCTATATATGTAAGGTACTAATTTTAGACTCTAATCAGAGTATACTGGCAATACTCGACACGTTCGAAATGCCAATTCAACTTTTTCCACCTGTGAATGACATCCAGCGTGTTGTTCAATACAGGGTATGGATGTCTGACGTACACGGGATCTCGTACGAGCTTCGATTTGAACCTAAATTCGCAATTCTTTGCTTTCCGAATATGTAGTATTTAGTAATTTTTTTTTTATTTTGTGGTGGAAAGTAAACGAAGTGGGTTACTTTTATGGAGAGCAGCATTACCTGCTTAACGAGTTTTCATGTGACATGGAACCTGTTGCATTCGGCCCTCAATTCATGTTCCTAAGATTTGACAGAAGCTGGGCATCATGTAGGGAAAAAAATAAATAAACTTTTATTTGGGGGCTGGAAGAGCTGTTGGGAGGGATGGAAGCTTGCCGTCAAGCGTGTTCTTTGACGTGTATAAGGTATGGCTGTCCTGCACACGGGCCAAAGGCTTAACGTACCTTCTGACGGACGGCGGCTTTTCCAAGCCCATCGGTGTCCTCTACTGACAGTGGGAAGGGTGGGGAATTTTGCCTAGATAAATAAATCTGAACCAGCAAAGTCTCAAACCTCGGAACTACCCCCCCCCCCGTGTTTTTAGTTTCTATTTGAAATGCTATGAAACAGATATCATCTTGGCGATGAATTAATTTCTGGAATTGGATGTCTCCACGGTTGGGTTGTTTTACCTCTGAGCGGCACTCTTTTGCACACCATGGGCTAAATGGGCAGGTCACATTGACCCCGAAGGCTCAGAGAAGGTTGGGGGAGGGGACCCACTGGAACAGCTGTTGGGAGACAGGTGTTAGCCTCCCGTCAAGGTCATCCAGCGTGTTTTTTAACGTGCACAGGGTATGGCTCTGCCGCACACGGGGCCACGGCTTAACGTCCTATTCGACGGACGGCGGCCTTTCAAAGCCCATCGGTGTCCCCTACTGACCGTGGGCAGGGCGGGGAATTTTGCGGAGAAAAATGTGAACGCTGAACCAGCTGGGACTCGAACCTGGGAACTACAGATTACGAGCCTGGCGCGCTACCGACTGGCCCACTCCACCCCTGTCTCCACGGTGTCAGATTGTTAATAAAACCAGTGAAGTTTGATAATTAAATTAATCAATCCCAGTTATTTAAGCTGAAACGTTATAGTGGAATTGTATGTAATTTTCGGCTTTGATATTAAATTGCATTCGTATATTTTAAATATTAACGTTTCTGAAATATTATAATATTACTATTAATCGTTGCTAACTGTAGTTCGATTCTTGTGTAGGTAAAATTTACGTGGTGTATGAACTTTATTCTAAATATACGTAATAAAATATATTATGGAAAAGTAGAAATGAATTGAGAGTAAAATTTGACACCGAAGTGAAAGCGAATATATGGTTGCTATCGTAACTAAGGGCGCCACGTGTGAAGCTATCTAGGTGCACGTGCCATTGTAACATATTTGACCAATCGTAGAAGAGGAACACGAACAACCGTTGGGGAAGGCGGGAAGAAGCAGATATTTCATTAGAAACAAAATTAACGCCACCTAGAGGAATTTATTTCATTTAGCAATAATTGTATGTGTGAATTTAATTAAGTACATAAGTTATATTTATGCATTCATGTTTCAAAACTTTAATGAACACTATTTGAATATTACCACATATAGTATGTTGGAATATAAATTTAGGACAGTTTTTTGGGTGAGGGGATATGTGAATTTTTTTTTTGTTACAGTTCAACTTATTTGGACTTTGGACCTCAAATTACGTTTGATAATTAACAGACATTAGAAACAGTATTTTATTTTACTACTTCAACTGATGCAGTATTTAATTAGTAACGCAAGTTGAGATGTTTAATAGCAGCGATATCTGTTTATTTAGTCTGAAACCCTAAGAGGAACAAGTTTAAAGGAAGGGAGAATGGAATAAGTTGCCTTTTATTGGGGAAAGCGATAAATATGTTTCCGTTTTCATTTCTATTTAAGTACGTAACTCATTAAGAATCCTCAGCGTTGAGATTTATCTCCGCCAAACAAAAGTTTATCTCGGCCTTCCCACGGTCTGTACTGGACACCGATAGGCTTGGATATAAAATTATCCATAACAGCAACATAATTTTAACGAATTTCTGTTTTACAGACTACACAGGGATTAAGTGCTTCGCCGAGGAGTCATTTCATACCCTAAACATTTAACCTCTAATGATTATTTTATTTCCTAATCCAAAGAGGCTTAACGTGTTAGGGAAAAGAGTGAAAATATCTTCCTAAATATAATAAAGGAATAAAAATAACACCCCCTCAAGCAGCTGCTTGCAACAGCGATGTTTCTCCGCAATAGTCGAAGGTCTGTGAGGGTGGTGACACCTTTAATTACTTTAATACGCCATATAGAAGATATGCGTTTGGTTGGGTTATCTCTGAACGGTAGTTATTTGCACACAAGGGTGTAAATGGCGACGTCATAAAGAACCAGAGGGATCAGTTTAGGTTGCGGGAAGGTGATCGAATGGAAGAGCTGTTATGAGACAGATGGTAACCTCCCATCCAACGTTTTATTTAACCTGCACGGGTAGGATATATACAGAATTTCTACACTATTTTCTTGTGGTTTTTATCAGTTTTTATTCTAACATTTTTAAGATTTTGCGACATTTTGGTATTTTTTTGTCTTCTACTATTGGCTCCTTGAACTTTATATATATAATAGAGCAGTGGTTCTCAAAACCTTTTATGCCTTACGTACCTGCTGGAGATGTGTATGTTACTGGCATACCCCATGTATAGATACAGAAAGATATAGTTATAAGAATGGGAATAAAATAAAACATATATATATACACACCTTCTTTATTTTAAAATTTTGAATCAAAATATGATTAGCAGATTTATTCCGGATATCGGAGTAATCTTCCGATGTGTGTCGTTTTTAGAAAGTTCGGTTTATACGAAAGTTGTTAAAGCTAAAACTAATTCGTGACGGAAATGAAAATTACGACACGAAAGGCGTATCCGGTTTGACCATTCGAAAAGCACTGTTGTGTCATCGATTCTTTAGGATAGAAGCTGTTTTATTCGATTCTCTTTCATCGTGAAAGGTTAATTATTTTTTTAAAAGTCTCATCGTATGATGAGAAGAAATTGTTTTCGATGCATTGTAATAGTTACTAGTGAATATAGAACTTACGTTTTGAACTGAAATAGATTTCACTGGTTATTTGTGTTATTAAGAACTTTCTGGGAGTCTTCGAAACAACACTTAGTAGTCATTTCTGCAGATAAGTTTGGTCGAATTCTTAAAAAATGCATTTAATGGAAAAACGCAAATTATAGACCCCAGTGAAATCTTTTTAAATATCGTTTTTTAGACTATATTGTTCTAGTATTTTAAGTAGTTGCGGTAGGTGGAATATTTGCGAATCTTCCACGTTATGTAAGAAAACGTAACTTGGAAGGTTTATAACTTGTAAAATATGCATTTAATGGAAAAATGTGACTGAAGATAAATTAAAGATCAGAATGAAATCTTTTTAATTTATCATTTTTGAACGATATTCGTTTAGTATTTAAAAAGCTGCAGAAACTGAAATATTTAACAATAATATTCCGTAGTATGGCAGAGAGAAAGTGGAAACTGTATAACTTCTAAAACATGCACTTAATGGAAAAATGTGACTGGAGGTGAATTAAAATCTATATAAATATCGTTATTTAACAGTGTAGTTTTAGTATTTGAATAGTTGCGGAAGGTGGAATATTGAACTATAATCTTTCATTTTATGCCGGTGAGAACGTAAGTTGGAAGATGTATAATTTATAAAACATAGATATATTTGAAAAATATGACTGAAAATAAATTTAAGATCATAATGAAATGTGTTTAAATATGGAATTTTCAAAATATATTTTTTTTAGTATTGAAATATTTGCGGAAGCTGGAATATTTAACAATAATCTTCCGTGTTGTGCAACTTGTGAGCTTGAAGCGTAAATTAAGCGTAAGTTCGAACCTCTATAACTTCTAAAATATGCATTTAATGGAAGAATGTGACGAGCTTTCAGCTTTAGAAAAGTTTGGTAAAATAATGATATTATTTAATTGATTCTATTCAAGGCAGCACGTTTTTTAATTGCTACGTTACAAAATTTAAATTTGTGTTACGTAATTAAGTTTATTTAAAATGTCGTTTTCTACATTTATTTTGCAAGAATTTACATTTTGAAATTTTTCGTCGGGAGATTTTATTTAGAGAAGTTACGCCAAATGAGGAACGGAAAACTCCCTCGACCTGAAAAAAATAGCGAGGTATATAACGTGATATGTTTTTGTAATGGAATGTAACATTTTTCTCCCGTTTTGGTAGGTGTTTAAAATATGAAGCCTTAGTTTATTCTTCAGTAGCAGGGAATATAAAGAAGTTGAATAGTTTGTTGTCCTTATTAAACCCTTACTACATTGGATATCATAGTAAACTCCATTTTATGAAAAAGATGCTGCAAAGGTTGCATTTAGAATGTTATTTGCGGACTAATCTGAAGTGGGGTTAAATAACTGTGTTTAAAAAGAAAAGTGATTGCATAAGTAAAAAATTATATACGTTGCATAACAAAATCGTTTTTTTTTTTTGGAATAATTAGATATAGTATGCTAGTCGAATGAAAGGGGGTTCAGTGACATTTAAATGCTGAATGGGAATCTTTTAGTACGTCAAACGAATGCGATTGTATTGAATTGTACTGGGATTAAATTTTCGGACATATTGGAACTGAGATGCAGTGCGCAGCTTTCTGAGTAGGCAGAACACGTGTACCGTCGTTCTCCGAGGCTACACTAGCGGCCTATGCTAAGAGGATAGAAAGGGAATGGAATTATAACGGATATTACACTGCTAAGAACAAACCACAGTCTCGAACAGCACACTGAAACGCACAGATTCTTGTAGTATATTATGAAATGGTTGGCAACACGATCGGACTGAGGGAAAGCAAAAATAAGTATTGGTGGGTGGTTATTAAGCAGTGGAAATGCATTCCTGTTTGCGTAATCGTCTTTATTTCTAGACTAGTTTTATTAAATTTTCACGCAGAACTGTATGCTCGAAGTTCATCAGTAGGCAATCGTGCTAAGCACTCGGCAACGGACGGCGGGAAATAACGTTACTTATCGCGTTTCAAAGTGCAAGTCAAAAAGGAGTGGTGACAAAGACAAATGGCGGCATGAGAAATAAGTGAACTCCTAAAATTAGTGCTGCCTGTGAATACGGGTTTAATAATAAAGTAGCAAAAACACGGAGATGACATCAGGAGTACTGTTTCGTTGTGTTGGCAGTAGATTTTGCATAATATATTACAGGCACGTTGAAGTTTTAAAAATGCTTTTCTTAATCGTAACAATGTTCCTATTTAAGGTATATTTTTATATTATGTTTCGATCATCTCTGATACGTAAAATGCATTTTTATTTTTCTACAGAGAAGAAAAATGGTTATAATAAAGTTTCGGAGAAGTATAGACGAAACATTGTGAAGCCGTAGTAAATGTTGGAAGTTGCATACTTTGAGTTTCGCATTGCAAGCTTTTTTGAGTTGTTCCACTGGTTTTTTTTTTTCTCATCCTCGTACGATACATGGAGGAAGTAAGGATTCTTTTGTTTTATATATTTTGGGTGAGATTTTAGTGTTGTACTGCGATGTGGAAGGGCTTTACGTACGTTTACCAACCGTTAAAGCTTTGGAAATTCCGGTTTCTGAAAAGTCATTTTCGGCAAAAAATTTGGTTTTTGCGAGTAATCCTCAAGATTAATATTATTCTTTTGGCCCAGAAAGGAAAATTAACACTTATGTGCACGTGTATCGTGGTGTAATAAGATAGAAAAGTAGGAATGGGTTGGCATCGCACCTAAAGGGTTTTAGCCGAACGTTTGCAGTGTTTAAAATAAATATTTCGTTCTAGAGTGAATGGTGGGGTAAAACTTATTTATTGAGAGATGAAATAAACAGTTGCCATTATCTTTCTATAAATAGGAATTGACTACGAAATATTTGTGTTGACACGAAATAGGATTCCCATTAATTGTAGCTATGGAAATGAACTACGTTATTTGCGTTTTTAGGGTTAAGAACGATAGGATAATTACACTAATTATTTTATGAAGAGTAAAACTGAAATCTAAACGTGATTTGAAGTTTCATGTCAACTTTGCGTTTGATACGATTTTTTTTCGCGTGTTAAATATTCCAGCGTTCGTGATTTATATATTACGGCAACGAACGTTTTTATATTCCATATTACACGTAGGTCGTACAGGTGTGAGAGATATCTAATGAAATGATATCGAATAAGATATTTTGCTACTCAGGTATTATGCCAATGTCACCTTTTATTTCGTCCATCAGACAGGTATTGTGAGTGACCTCAGGAGAAAATATGTTTGGAAAATGTATTGAACTGAATAATAAAGTGTGATTTCACAACATAGTTTTGTTGTATGGCTTTCAGGAGACACTGAAAATGCTTTTCCTCTTCACATTATAGAAATTATGCTGGGAAGTAACCGAAACCGCGTTGCTGACGTCACCTGTGTGTTTTCTCCAATTTATTAAGATATATTTCAGTTTGCTTATTTATGGAAATACACGGTATACGTTGGATCTTTTTTATTTTAACGAGTCTAGGCAGGGAAAGTTTTCGTTATGCGATTATTATTCAAGCTCTTTAAATAATATTCAGAGTTATATTTTCGTTAAATGCATAGTTCCTAAGTTAATATCGTTGAATATTCCAGTTTCGATGAGTCTTGTAATAGTCAATTTCTGCATTGTATCTGCTTATTTAATAAGTTTTAGGACTTGAAACGTCGATTGTCATAAACATGAAAATTCGGTAGGATAGATTTCGGTAGAGGAAATGACGTATGTTTTGGAGAAATTTATAGTAAACCTCGATTTCATCATTTTACATTAAAAAAGAGTGAAATTCTTCCTGCCGTAGGTCCTGACCTAGTTAGTATATTATCTATTTCGAGAAAAAATTTGACAGGTTCATTCTTATTGAACGCATTTCACGGTCGTTGTTAGGACAGTTATAATACGTTACATGCGACTCGTTTTTCTTCCTATCTCAATGCTTGCAATGGTACTTATAGTTTTGTGTGTCTGCCGCTCGCCGTAATGATTATCCTTCTCGTCAGGAACTAGATAAGTGGTTCCCAAAGTTATTTGTCCTACCGCCCCCTTTTCCGGAAAAAAATACCTGGTAAACTACGTTCTTGAAGTGAAGAAAGAGAAAGGTGCAGTTAGAAATGTGTGTTCTTTAATGTCCTACAATATAGTAAAGAAAGATGTTGTTGTAAATAAGACACCTTGCTCGAAGCTTCAAATTATAAAATTATTTATTAAAATCAACCCTAGTAACAATCGCATTGCACACAGAAAATTAAGATAAAGATGGATAAATTTATGTGTTTATTTGGAAAATAATGTAGTCACTACGAATAACTCTTACGTTACACAATAGATGAAATATGTAGGAATATTAACTAATGTTGAAGTCTATTTCTACAGGTAATGTGTGTATTTATTAAGGATGTAATTTGATTCTTATTAGAAAGTGGAGCTGTTTTCTATTAATAAACTTTTAACAACCAGATGACAGCAATTTCTGCATGCTAGAAAGCTGAACAGATGGATGGGCGATTTTCGATAAGTACTGTAGAAATTTGGCATTAAAGTCATGCAAACAGTAGGCAAGGATGCATGGCACATTTTAGCATGCATGCATGCATTCTGATAAGTGAATGGGCTCTTTAAGGGTTGCACAATTTAAATTCGACCAGGATGACATCAAATACAAACCCATTAACTTTTTTTTTTCACTTGGCAATTAAACAATAAAAAGTTTTCTAGTTTGTTATCAGTACATATGTCTCCATTTATTCTCAACTGTAACAAACTAGAAATTTTCTAGTCTGTTAAAAGCTCTTCAGTAATAAATTATCACATATATTCAAGTGTCCTGTAGACAAGGAACACTTGAAATAATGAGTTCAAAAAAATTGGAATTTAAACCCAGGTCTACCAGAAGCATGCCGGGTATCTTAACCACTAGACCACCTGTGATCTAGTGATTAAGATGCCTGGCATATCATTATTTCAAGTGTTAAGAGCTGCATTATATTTTTTGAAGCATATGTTTTTTTATTAACATTAATTTCCTTTATTAATAGTTTTATGCACCAAAAGAGGCATCAGAAGCCTAATATTGTCAGAGCTGTCCAAGATGTTGGATCATTATAATAAAAATTAATAATATCTTTTGCTTGCTGTTAATGAATTAAAATACCCTTTGGAGCAAGGAAAGTATCGAAAAGCTAGAAACAAATTCTATATTGCCTTTGTGTGGCAGAATATCTTTGTATTAAGAACACCAAAGTGCAATGTGCACAGGAAAAACGTTACGTGAAATAACGTTTTCTTTTTCTAAGCACAAACAGCTGGAGTGTATCGCTATTCCAATATCTACTTCTTTACAATATTATCAAGTTCAGATGCTTACTCTTTGTCGTCTACTTCTATCAGTGACACTGAATATTTTTTAAAATGATGTGTCATTTTTAATTTTGCAAGTTACCTAAAATAACTTTC
>JAWZYU010000638.1:35000-91887 GCA_038380435.1 Ryuthela nishihirai
AGCAGTGGCCACGGCAGGTCGCCCACTTCTCGAGTGGGGAAACACCGCCGCAGCTCACCTGCCGACTCGCCCGCTCCTCCGGAGGGCACAGCTGGGTCCCAACAGGACCACTCAACCACGGTCGGGTGTCGTGCCACGGACGAGCTGGATAAACAACCGGCGACGGAACCGAAGCCCCGCCACCGGCCACCTTCCGGCGCTCAGTCCTTATGGCCGACGCACGCATCTACCCAACCGGTTGCGGCGTCCTACGAGCGGGAGGAAGTGCGTCAGGGAGGACGGAGACTCTAGGCGCCGACCCGGCCTGGACGGGTCCGTATCAACGATCAACGCCACCTCCGCACCACCTGACTGAATCCCCCCGCCATCGGATTTCGAGGGCCCACCCGTTTGCCTCTGAGCGGTTTCACGTACTCTTGAACTCTCTCTTCAAAGTTCTTTGCAACTTTCCCTCACGGTACTTGTTTGCTATCGGTCTCACGGCCGTATTTAGCCTTAGGTGGAGTTTACCACCCAATTAGGGCTGCACTCCCAAGCAACCCGACTCCCAAGAGGTGACATCCGGAGGGGACCTAGCAGCTATGGGCCTCGCACCCACTCTGGGTAACAGCCCCGGTCAGGGGGACTTGCTGCACGCTCCACCTCCGGCACGATCCCTCCTAAACGCCACATGTTCCAGACGCCCACAGGGGACGCGGAATTCGGCGCTGGGCTCTTCCCCGTTCGCTCGCCGTTACTAGGGGAATCCCTGTTGGTTTCTTTTCCTCCGCTTATTTATATGCTTAAATTCAGCGGGTCGTCTCGTCTGATCTGAGGTCGACAGTTCTGCTTTGAAAATACGACTCCCTCGATTGCGGACTCGCAGCTGGCAGCGCAGAAGCATCAAGCTCCGCTATTCCCACGGCCGCGAACCGCACGCCGGGGGAAGTCGGTGAAACTTAAGCCGACGGAGCCCAGAGGACTCCGACACGGCCACGTAGGGACAGAAGTCCCTTCGGATAGTCTCATCCGACCCTCAGACAGGCGAGGCCCCGGGTAGGACCCGAGGCCGCAATGTGCGTTCGAAAAATCAGTGCTCAATGTGTCCTGCAATTCACACCAAGTCTCGCAGCTGGCTGCGTTCTTCATCGACCCGTGAGCCGAGTGATCCACCGCTCAGAGTTATACTCTTATTTACAGGAAACTAAGTTCCTTCTCGCCTTAAAAAAGGTAGGACAGAGAAACCGCCTTCTCGTGAGAGAGAGGTGGCGCAAGGGATATCATGGACAGAACACGCACTGGGAGAAGACCCCAGCCGCCCGAAGGCGACGGGGCTCGGAGTCCCTCACAGCTCACTTTCCCGCCAGCACGTGTGGGCGAGAAGCACGCGGAGGGCGGGTCGCGTAGAACAACGAGACCTCTTGGAACCTAGCACCGCCGGGAAGACCGACGGCACCCCCTCGACCGCACCAACTCGGGCGGTGGGGACTAGGCACCCTCATACATCGTGCTCTCGTGGACAGAGCGTTCGACAGAGCAACCAATATTCCAGTCACCCGCTCGCCGCCATAGGCAGCGAGACTTTCTCCTACACTCGGTATAGCACCGAGGAGGGTGAGCGACCAATACTCCAGTCACCCGCTTGCAGCCTACGGTAGCAAGACTTTCTCCTACACTCAGTATGGCACTGAGGAGGGTAAAAGCGTTCGACAGAGCGACCAATAGTCCAGTCACCCGCTCACCGCCGTAGGCAGTGAGACTTTCTCCTGCACTCAGCAAGACACTGAGGAGGGTAAGTACGTTCGACAGAGCGACCAATAATCCAGTCACCGGCTCACCGCCGTAGGCAGCGAGACTTTCTCCTACACTCAGTATGACACCGAGGAGGGTAAATGCGTTCGACAGAGCGACCAATAGTCCAGTCACCCGCTTGCTTCCTACGGTAGCAAGACTTTCTCCTACACTCGGTATGACACCGAGGAGGGTAAAAGCGTTCGACAGAGCGACCAATAGTCCAGTCACCCGCTCGCCGCCATAGACGGCGAGACTTTCTCCTACACTCAGTTTGGGACTGAGGAGGGTCGGCGGAACCTCCCGAAGAAGGACACCGTCGTTAATGATCCTTCCGCAGGTTCACCTACGGAAACCTTGTTACGACTTTTACTTCCTCTAAATGATCAAGTTTGGTCATCTTTCCGGCACGCCGGCGCGACCAGGAGGCCGCTCCGAGCGCCAGTCCGAAGACCTCACTAAATCATTCAATCGGTAGTAGCGACGGGCGGTGTGTACAAAGGGCAGGGACGTAATCAACACGAGCTTATGACTCGCGCTTACTGGGAATTCCTCGTTCAAGGGGAACAATTACAAGCCCCTATCCCTATCACGAAGGAGGTTTAACGGGTTACCCATTCCTGCCGGAAAGGGAGATCACACGCTGATTCCTTCAGTGTAGCGCGCGTGCGGCCCCGGACATCTAAGGGCATCACAGACCTGTTATTGCTCTGTCTCGTGCGGCTAAACGCCGCTTGTCCCTCTAAGAAGAACGTCCGACTGGAGTGATCGGAACGCCTATTTAGTAGGCTAGAGTCTCGTTCGTTATCGGAATTAACCAGACAAATCGCTCCACCAACTAAGAACGGCCATGCACCACCACCCACTGAATCAAGAAAGAGCTCTTAATCTGTCAATCCTTCCAGTGTCCGGGCCGGGTAAGTTTTCCCGTGTTGAGTCAAATTAAGCCGCAGGCTCCACTCCTGGTGGTGCCCTTCCGTCAATTCCTTTAAGTTTCAGCTTTGCAACCATACTTCCCCCGGAACCCAAACACTTTGGTTTCCCGGAAGCTGCCCACCGAGTCATTTGAGGAACTCAGGCGGATCGCTGGTTGGCATCGTTTATGGTTAGAACTAGGGCGGTATCTGATCGCCTTCGAACCTCTAACTTTCGTTCTTGATTAATGAAAACATTCTTGGCAAATGCTTTCGCAGTAGTTCGTCTTGCGACGGTCCAAGAATTTCACCTCTAGCGTCGCAATACGAATGCCCCCGTCTGTCCCTCTTAATCATTACCTCGTGTTCCGAAAACCAACAAAATAGAACCGAGGTCCTATTCCATTATTCCATGCACCATTATCCAGGCGTCACGCCTGCTTTGAGCACTCTAATTTTTTCAAAGTAAACGTGCCGGTCACCCAAGACAACCGGTGAAGATCATCTAGGGAAACCGGCTGGCTGTTCAGGCCAGGCAGTAACCACCGTTAGGCGGACCGCCCGTCTGGAACTGAGATCCAACTACGAGCTTTTTAACCGCAACAACTTTAATATACGCTATTGGAGCTGGAATTACCGCGGCTGCTGGCACCAGACTTGCCCTCCAATAGATCCTCGTTAAAGGATTTAGAGTGTACTCATTCCAATTACGGGGTCTCAAAAGAGTCCCGTATTGTTATTTTTCGTCACTACCTCCCCGTGCTGGGAGTGGGTAATTTGCGCGCCTGCTGCCTTCCTTGGATGTGGTAGCCGTTTCTCAGGCTCCCTCTCCGGAATCGAACCCTGATTCCCCGTTACCCGTTACGACCATGGTAGGCGCATAACCTACCATCGACAGTTGATAAGGCAGACACTTGAAAGATGCGTCGCCGGTACGAGACCGTGCGATCAGCCCAAAGTTATACAGAGTCGCCATGGGATACGGACACGAGGTCCGATTGGTCTTGGTCTAATAAAAGCGCTCGTCCCCGAAGGTCGGAGCTCTGCTGCATGTATTAGCTCTAGAATTACCACAGTTATCCAAGTAGTAAGGTACGATCTAAGGAACCATAACTGATTTAATGAGCCATTCGCGGTTTCGCCTTAGTTAGGCATGTACTTAGACATGCATGGCTTAATCTTTGAGACAAGCATATGACTACTGGCAGGATCAACCAGGTAGCTTCTTTCCTACGGTCGCACGAGGCGACTTCTTCAGACCGCCCGAGGGCGGCTGGGCACGTAGCAACGACGCGCCCATCACTGATTTAGCTTTTTTTAATACGGGTTAGACTCGCAACGATTACACGGTTCGCACTCACGTCATCCACACGACCATATAGGTCGGCGGCGAGGAGGCGCAATCGAGAGATCACTTGCGTCTAGGAAAAATGGCAGGAAACCCCAACTTCATTTCCTCTGGCCACACTTCACTGCAACGACACACGGCCGTGCCAGCAATGGGCCAGCTGCGGCACGAGAGTGCAGAAGACACGACTAGGCGCGCCATCCAACTGGCTGAGAGCCACTACTGCAGGCTGAGCAGACAGCAACTTTAATATACTACAAAACTGCAGCAACACACATATTTCGTCGCCATACACACCTTTACTCTCAGTCCTCTCATAAGTAGTGCCGACCTTCGCAACTACAGGCAGAGCCATCTATCGTCGGACATCGAGGCACGAGAGCAGCGCACTGCCGACGCCGACACCGTCCGCAGCACGTGAACGAGCGCCGTCTAAAGGGACTCCAACTACGGTGCAAAAAACCGGAATCTCGCCTCGCGCGAGGCGACGCGGAGCAACACGGAAGGTCTGCAGCTTCGAATGGTTGCTCTCTGAGCTAAGCACGTCGCGTGCCACGCGCTCTCACACCGCGTGGCGCGTTAATACCTAAGGTTCGCTGCTTCGACTAATGCGCACATCGCGTTTCCCGCTACTACCAAAGGTCCGTAGCTTCGACTGATTGTGGTTTTTTTAACTCTTCCTCCAACCACTTTCAAATTTTATTTAAAAAATAATATAACTCTAGGGTGACCCGTCAATGATTGATATAATTATTTTCAAACAGTTAAAAAAAAATTTTATTACTTACCTTGCAATGTCTACAAACATCCAATTTCTCTTTCCAAAGAACACATTTTCTGGTTCATATCATTTATTTTTTAAATATCATATTAACGTTAATAAAGTCCAACAAATCATTCCATTTCAATAGCCCAAATTTTCCTAATTTCAAACATTTAACTACCATGCTAAAATAATAATTAAATTTCTACCTTCCGTAGCTATTGTCAAAAAATTATTATATTAAAAAAAAGAATAGATGGATAAGGAAAATCATAGTTCAATACCGAACTATGATTTTCCTTTCTTATCCATCTATTCTTTCACTGATATATTTGTTTAAAATTTTTTTTTTCATATTTCAACTCTGTAATATTCCTTGTTATAAACAACGAAGATCTGTAACTACTAAATTGTGTTTATTCCATAGAAAACTATCAATGAACAAAGTTCACCATCTATAATTTTTTTTATATTAGTTTGTCTTCACATATTTCTACACAGCCCAAGTTTTACCAATAAATTATTTTATTTCATGCCAAAAAAGTTAATATTTTTATTTTTGTATGTAATTAATAAAATAAATACCCCCTCAAGCAGCTGCTTGCCACAGAGGTCTGATAGGAGCCTAATAATATTAAAACCCTTAGCTATTACTTAAGTTTTCCATTATTACCAACCTATGTTTTGACCCACTATTATCCATATATATATTACATTGGTCATAACTCTTAATAGACAAATAATAATATTGAAATTGCCCATTTAAATCAGTCTAATTCTCTCACATTTAACGATTAAATGCATATTCTAGAATTTATTCACTTTCCGACTTATAGGAAACAAAAACACCCATCGTACAACGTTTTTTGCTGCACTAAAGGTTATTTAACATCCCCCCCCCCCTAACAATTTATCACAGTTACAACATTTCCGGTTTTGCAAAGATCATTGCTGACTCGCGCTCACTCTCAGATCTCCTGACAAACTCTCATTCTAGATATTAATCAGATTTTGGCATTCTGTAATTCCCAACGTACTTCAGCAATCACATAATTAGGGAATTTCTAAATGCCAAAATAAAGGTCCCAAATTTCTTAGGCGGTTCCCTCCTGTCCGACCCCATTTTGGTTAGGAAATCAGGTCCCTGGCTGCAATGGAAATCTGGCAACAGCAATACTTTTATTTTAAATGCTATTTTAACTTTTTACTTTCGCAGTTAGGTTGCAATAAATGGCAACAATAAATTTCAAATCGATTCTTTATTTCCATAAAAATAGTATGGTAAATATTTTTGATTCGACTTTAGACATGCAATTTTGCAATGCAACCAGGGCCACAACCAGAAACATTCCCTTAAAATTTTCATCGTATACATTGATTTCCAGATGACAAATCTTCAAATAACCCATTCTGTAAAATGATTACAAACAACATAATTATCCATTAAGTTTATTTCACATTTCACCTGTGGAAATTAAAACAAAAATTTCCTGCTTTAACAGATTTACCTAACTTACTAAATTTATGTCAATATTAAATTTCAATTTTTTTTACTGAACAAAATTTGTTTAAGTACAACAGCGATTTTCTACCTACAATCATCTTTATTTTCACTTATAAAATTTTTTATTTATGCAAAAATACTCAGACAGAAAATATATTTTTTTAACTACATTTAGAACTTTTATAAAAGGCGATGAAACTTTGAAGCTGTGTAACTCCTATAATCTTAACTACATTTCGAACTTTTATAAAAGGCGATGAAACTTGGAAGCTGTGTAACTCCTATAATCTATATTCAGTACTATACTGTTAGATTTCAATAGATATTAACTATGATCTCTACTATAATTACTTATTCTTCAAAATTTTATGCATATTCTTTGTTACAATTAATTATCTTATTTCATACCGATATTTCAGAGTGGAGTTTTTATTTACTAATAAGGCCGTACTTATATAAGTTTCTTACTTCAAGCACAAGTCAAAAACCCCTGATAACGTGAAATATTCAACAACTACTAACACTTAAAACACTCAAAGAATGTGTTCCAAATTAAACATTTAAATCAATCTTATACAGAGAGATCTTTATTCTATCTTATCTCACATTTATCGATCACATGCATATTCTACATAGTTTTCAGTTCAGAAGTTACAGCCTCGATCCCCCCTCCATCGTACAACGGAAGCACGACTGCAGTGCACTCGCGACGCCGTAACTAGCCGTCAAACAGCATCGAGTCCCATCGAACAACGCTCTGGCGCAGACAGAAAACGCACGTAACCAGACGTAGCGCACAAGATCCGCAGCTTCGAATGTTTAACTCGCAGAACACACTATTCGCGTTGCGCGATTACTTCGACTGATTGTCACAAATATACCAATATTTCAAGATTTTCTTTCTTCCTTATTATGCCTTTCTTAATTCATAACACAACTTCACAGTGCACGAAAACCAATTTTGTGAAATGGATGCCATTAAATATTTATATCGAAATCTATCCCTCAAAGTTTTATTTCACTACGTAATAACTTTAAAACCCATCAAATTCTACACTTATCAGACCGTGCTGAATGCTATTTCTCATCTACTCTAGTCGCCACACTTCCTTACCTATACGCTTCCGACTCTTATTATTTGTACAGGAAACTTAAACTAACAATTTTCCAACACTCCAGAAAGTTTTCAAATCTTCAGCAGATGATGACATAAACCGAAACACAAAGCTTAATGTTAAGCCATAAACTAAGAGAATATTTACGTAACGATTTTTACTCTTATAATTTAACATAAAATTACTTATTTCCCATCTTCATTACGGCTTAATGTTGCTTGCTGATTGTATTGTTATAATTTATACATTATTGCTTTTACGTATGTTTTTCTAAACTTCTAAATGCATTTTTGAAATAAAACAGTTACCAATAGTACGTTTCCTATAATTTTTCTTTTAAATATGATCTGTTACTTACTTTTGCAGTTTTTGCTCTAGGTATGTGGTAACTACAAAGTACGATTCATAATCTTAGGTTGTGTATCACGGAGCTATTATACATAATGCATGAATCTTTGTGATTCACAGCATTCAGCACTGTTTTTAACATGTAAAATAAATCAGTGCAGAAATCTTGTAATTTAATACGTATTAATGTTAAAAAATTACTCTCAAGTTCAAAATATTCTAATATTTATGGATTTTCGTTATTTAATGGTTTGCTTAAGGCGGGAGGAGTGCGAGGGGCTAAAAAAAAACGACGAGTGCGTTGCTCAGGAGAGACAAGAAACAGGAAAAGTGAAAGATTGCGTTGCTCGGACTTGAAATCGTCGAGTTTTTTTTATCACATGACCGTTTCCTTTTTGCGCGAAATTTCTTTTCATTTTATGCATCTCTATTCACATGACCATTAACAAGCAACTAACAAGAGTTAATATTAATTATTTAAAGTTTGTTTGTGTATCTATCACGGCCACACGATAAAAAGTAAGATCCATCAAAATTTCCATGAAAGTTACCCTCACACAGGTAAACTATATATAGCCTATTTCACACACCACAATGGTCGACAATGCCATCCCGTGGCCGAGTGGTTAGCTCGCTTGACTAGTGACGTAAGGGACCTGTTTTCGAGCCCCGGGTAAGGCATGGATCTGTGTGTGTCGTTTATCTGCTGAGGTCCTGCCATCCTCTCAGACCTTCTACTATGGCATATAAACTGACAGGCTCCTGTCAGACCTCAGGGGCAAGCAGCTGCTTGAGGGGGTATTTATTTATTTTATTTTATTTATTTAATGGTCCACCGTAATTACTGTATGCAACTTACATTTTAACAAAACTACAATATATTAACATTAACGATTGATAATTATTCTAAAAAAAATTATCCGTGAATAAATTACAAAACAGAAATAAATGAAACTACATTAATAACCGATTTCAACTATTTACACATTAAAAATTTAAGATTATTAAATATCTGTTGCCACCACTAAATTTGAAATAATCAAACTAATTTATTTTTCATTTCGCGTGAGGAATTCATTTCTCATTTTGATGCATCAAGAGAAATACAACACGATATACTTTATTGACATTCGCATCACAAGTTAAATTCATTAATTATGAATATTAAAGTAATATCCAATTTTCTTTCATTATATTTTTCACTACCTTTACATTTTTATGCACTACAGATCATACTAACTTTTCTTTCGATATTAAATGACATAGCCGTGCCAAAATCTATCCGAGGAACTATGGTGGCTAAGAAGCGATTTCAAAACTACGATTACATTAAGACGACAATTACTTTTTGTTTTTCAGATACTTATTACGTGATGAGGTTAAGGTTTAGCTCTATGTATAACCATTTCTTTTCTACCCTAAAAAACAGGGTGATTAATTAAACCGAAGGCTCAAGTTGGGTTGTTTTACTTCTTAGCGACACTTCGCACACAATGCTATAAATAGCAAGGTCACAAAGAGTACGAAAGATTACATGAAGGTTAAGAGACACACTGGAATAGCTGCTGGGAGATGATAACCTCCAGTCAAGCTCATCCAGTGTCTTCTTCGACGTACACAGGGTACGACTAACCGGCACACGACTGCCACTACTACCCCTACAGAGTTCTCTACTGACCGTGGATATGGTGGGTAGTTTTGCTAAAATAAATCTTGACGTTGACACAAGTAGTACTCGAACCAGGGAACTACAGATTACGTGCCTGGCGCGCTACAGAATGAGCCACCACCGTCAGAAACTCATTGAATTGAATTTCTATCTAAACTAAAACTCTAGTTACTGTTAATGAACTATATATATAAGTAGCACTTACTTATTAGGTCGCAGGCCTGAAACCATTACACATTCTTCTTTTCTTCATCCACATTATCCTTGCCGACTTTCACTACGAAAACTTCCTTGCTACCCATATTCGCAATTCGGTAAATTCTTGCACAAGCCTCTGGTATAAATACATATTACTGACCAACTTTTCTATGGAATATCGCAGCAAAACTGCATTTTATTTCCATAACTATTGCAATATCTGAAAATTGTCGAAGCGGAAACATTAAGCAACTCGTTAGGCAAAGTGTGTTGGGTTGTTTTACCTGTGAGCGGCACTTTTTTGCACACCGTGGGCTAAATGGCCAGATCGCATGCAGCACGAAGGCTCAGAGAAGGTTGTGGGAGGGGACAATCTGGAACAGCTGTTGCGAGACAGATGGATAGCCTCCCGTGAAGGCTATCCAGCGCTTTCTTTAACGTGCACAGGGTATGTATGACTCTCCCGCACACGGGGCCATGGCGTAACGTCTTATCCCACGGACGGAGGTCTTTACAAGCCTATCGGTGTCCCCTACTGACGGTACACAGGGCAGAAAAATTTGCGGACATAAAACTGAACGCTGACCCAGCTGGAACTCGAAACTGGGAACTACGAGGACCCACGCAAAAAACTGAGCCCCACCCATAGATTAATTAAATCACACAATCTAAATATTACATTTAATAGTTGAGCAACAAAGGGGGATATCTTCCAGACATTAAATTCATCACTACCTAGCTGGAAAAGTTAGTTTTACTGCCAGTTGGAAACGAACCCACATCACTTCAATACATGTCAGGTATTTATGTGCCATAGTAGGTCTGTTTGAATGTCAGGACTTCAACAGAAAAACAACACACACAACCATAACTTACCTGGGCTCGAACCCAGGTCCCTGGGTTCGAACTCCAGATAAGGCATGGACGTTTCTGTTGTTTTTCTGCTGTCCTGCCATCCTCACAGACCTTCTACTATGACATATAAACTGACAGGCTCCTGTCAGACCTCTGTAGCAACCATCTGCTTGAGGGGTTTTAATTTTGTTTTATTTGTTCTCACAATATATGTTCTAACACCAGACATGTATTCAGGAAACATGGGGTTGAGTCTCACTCTTGAAAAAAACTAAATTTTTACATCTAACTATCCATATTGATTTACACAATTATACTTTCAGCCTCGTAGAAACCAATTACTGTTTAATGAGCTCCAACACTTCACTAAGAACAGCTACCTACACCTATTCCCTCAACCACCCCTCACAACCTATCATATACAGTCAAATGTAGACACGTTGAAAACAAAAGAGAACGAAGAGAGCACAATAGTATGTGAGAACCAATCAAACATACATCATAATTCCCTTCCTTCATTGTACAAATAAATTTGTTTTCAGTTTTGAAGTTATATATTTTTTTCAAAATTGGTAGCAATTAATTCCAATTGAAACTCTAGCATATTTTCATGCTATAATATAAAAAAAAGGTTACTATCTAACAGTTCATGGCCATGGACCACAACATTATAAGTACAATAATTCACAAAAACTAAGCCTTCATAACACACCAAAATTACACATTATGCCAATGTCTGACGCCCTGTGCAGTGAGGTTTCTGCAAAACTCATTACCCACTTCTAACTGTAAATTTCACATCAGTTTATCCACAAAGGTACTGCGAAATAACACTAACTTTTTTTTACTCTCCAATATTCATGGAAATCGCCCATGCTCAATTACTAACAAACTATTTTAAAATACTGCTGCCAAGAGAAACATGACACTTCTACTTTCAGCATATGTAAATCCTATCATTTGGAAGATAAAAAAAAAATGGTTACTAAGCCAATTTTTCTTTTTCCAACAATATAATCCAAGACTAAAATAATGAATAACAGTAAGACTCTGTAAGAAAAGCCTTCCCGTGGCCGAGTGCTTACCACGCTTCGCTACTGATCTAAGGGATCTGGGTTAGAGTCCCGAGTAAAGCATCGATGTTTGTCTTCTTTTTCTGCCAAGATCCTACCATTCTCTCAGACCTTCTACTATGGCATATAAACTGACAGGCTCATGTCAGACCTCTGGGGCAAGCAGCTGCTTGTCACAGAGGTCTGATAGCAGCCTATCAGTTTATATGCCATAGTAAAAGATCTGAGAAGATGGCAGGCCCTCAGCAGAAAAACAACACAAACAGCCATGCCTTACCCAGGGCTCGGACCCAGGTCCCTTAGATCAGTAGCCAACCGCGCTAACCACTCGGCGAAAGAAATTTAAACATTAATTACTATTTGAAAACATTGCATATATAGTTTAATTAATAATTTGCCTATTTATTATTTCATTGTCTTTAAAAATGTTGAAAACAGACCTCAATATTTTAAAATACACTGATTTCATAAAAAGCACCTTTCAGGAACTTAAAGGTGACTATCCCCATTGACACAATTTGGAAATTCTTTAATATTTCAGCAGGTTGGTACAATAAGTTAAGATATTTAAATAAAAAAATTATAAGGACATCTTAATAACTATGATTTTTTAACTTTTCCCTATGAGTAATTTTCATAATAATTTCCCTGTAGTTTTCATTTCTACAATTACACTCTGTGTAAAAATTTTAAATACAGCTCCAGTAACTGCAATACCACACACAAAATTTTTTTATTAAAAAGATATTTAATATTATAATACTAAAAAGCAACACATGATAATGATGTTGGTTGTTTTGGGTTTTATGGCGCATGGGCGACTAGGCCTATGATAATGATAAATTAACTTTAATATCAATTGCAACACTAACAAATATATTGTAAAATAGCTTTATTTGAAACCCACTTTCATTCAACTTTACAAGTTACCTAAAAATATGTTAGCTGTGTAGAACTTATTTTGACTTACCATTTCTTTAGATCTCCATCACTTCACATTTTCTTCTCACTAATATACAAACCTTTTGGTTCAACAGCATGTGATGTTAATTGTAGGCTATTAACTTCTTCAGCAATACAGCATTAACAAAACAGATACCTCTATATCCATTAACTTGCATCTAAACTTAATATCACTACAAAAAAAACTAAAATAACTATTTCCTTCCCCCCCCCAAAAAAATTATATATATATTATAATTAACTGTAACTAAATATTCATATTTATATACAACTTCATATGGCATATATTTTTAATGCACCACACTAATACAGAAATCATGAAAATTATTCAATGACATCAACACTTTAGTGTACACAACCTTTCCTAAAGCATTATACCAAAATAACCTAAAATTATAACTTTTGGAGTTTCGCAGTGTACACCGACTTATACAGAGTGCTCAAACACTTAAAAGTACACTACAATATTGCTCATGCAATGACATAACACTTATTCAACTGAAACCAAAGAAATAAATTAAACTATTTGAATATAATAAAATCACAGTGTACAATTAATACATTGAAAAAAAAAAAAAAAAAATCTGTAACACACTGTATAACAAACAAATAAAACATTGCACAAGTTTGGTAAGTAATACACCACCAATAGAAACAATATCGTAACAGTTTATAGAGCAACAAGACACTACGAGATGTTTCCCAAATTGGCATGTACGTTTATATTTCAAAAACTGTACAGAATTCAATTATATATGGATAATTGAAATATTTCGAATTTCTAGGTAAAGCTAAGAACTATGAATTATAAGTTCTTACCTAATTAATGCTTTTAAAAGTTTAATAATTAATTTTCAGTGCACATATAGTGTTAACCAAATTAATATACCTAACAAGTTAGAATCTCACAGTACACATTTAGAGGACTACTTCAACTGACCAAAAAAAAAATTTAAACTTTTAAAGAAACCATAAACAAACCCTGACTTTCATAAATTTTTACAACAGTTGGGTTGTTTTACCTCTCAGCAGCACTTTTTTGCACACCATGGGCTAAATGGCTTGGTCACATGGAGCCCAAAGGCTCAGAAGATTGTGGGGAGAGAATCCACTGAACCAGCTCTTGAGACACAGATGGTAGGTAGCCTTCCATCAAGGCCATCTAGCGTGTTCTTTAACATGTATGGCTGTCCGGCACAAGGGGCAAAGGCTTAACGTCCCATCTGACGGACAGCAGCCTTTCCAAGCCCATCGGTGTCCCCTACCGACCGTGAGCAGGGCGGAGAGTTTTGCGGACATAATCTCAACGCTGACCAAATTGGGTCTCGAACCTAGGAACTACATATTACGAGCCTTGTGCACTATTCACCAACCCCCCCATTATCCAAGAGTATACTAGTTACTACACATAACATGTTAGAATACATTACCCATTATGTTTCATCCTTTTCTTGATTTCAATGTTTTTTTTTTTAGTATTTTTAACCTACCTAGTTAAAAAAAAAAATTTCCTCATTGTTTTATCAGCTCTGCTAATAAGTAAGCAGGCATTGATAACTTACTTTTGGTCAAGTAAAGTACACCACTTAATTCGAACAGTTCTCTGCACTCACAATAGAGTATCAAAGCTAGATTCCTCTTGGGTGACAACTATCTGTGCAATTATAATTTATTAATAAACTTTAAAAGCATACAATATCTAACAACTATCTTTGTGCGGAGTTTAACTTTACAGAATAATATTATCACATATTGTATACAATTTCATTCTAGAAAGATAGAATAAACTATAAACATAGAATGAAGATATTTATATATGAAATACAGACATATTTCACACATTTAGCCATCAAACTTATACATTATCATTAGCTTGTATCACGTGTTGTCATTCATATCATTACTATTGGATTTATTGTTACTCACTTGACATTTTCTCAATATATCACATACAAGGTTACGGGCTGCTCACATTGATTTTAAGTAGTTTTAACATAGGCAAATTAGCCAATACTGCACAGTAATCACATGGTCAAATGTAAGGAATTATTTTTCGAAACCTACATGAATAAAAACAATATTTTTATGTTTACTGAGGGAAATATTTCCTCCAGTTTCAGTTAATGACCCTAAGCTTTGCGAAAATGCAACGTTTCGATACAGTGCATTGAAAACAGTTAACTGTTAAAAATGAACCATTAACTGCAGTACTGTCTTAGGGTTGGGTTATTTTACCTCTGAGCAGCATTTTTTGGCACACCATGGGCTAAATGGCCAGGTCAAAAGACCGCGAAGACTGAGAGATGGTTGAGGGAGGAGACCCAGTGAAACAGCTATTGGGAGGGATGATAGCTTCCTGTGAAGGCCATCTAGCATGTTCTTTAAGGTGTATAAGGCATGACTGTCCTGCACACAGGGCCAAGGCTTAATGTCCCATCTGACGGACAGCGGCCACCTACCAACTGTGGGCAGGAAGGGGAGTTTTGCGGAGATAAATCTCACTGATGACCCAGCTGGGAGCTACAGATTATGAGTCTGGCATGCTACCGACCGACCCATCCCCGCCCCACTGTCATAGGACTTACTGACAAAAAAAAATGCTAAAAATTTACATTTTAAATATTTCACCTTTTCACAACACTTCTATGTTAATAAATTAGCAGTCACACTGTCTAAATGTACACTGTGTACTCAAAAACATTGAAGGCAATTTACACCTCGCTTCATTAACAATCAATTTTCATAACTGCATAACTGAGGCAACTAAATATTAACAAGCAAAAACAAATAATTCTTCAATATTTACCAATAAAGTTGCCTTTAAAAAAACCTACCTGTTTTCTCAGGGTAAAGTAAAATGCTTCAGTGGGATATACAGCGGAAGATTTTCCCTCCACAGTAGCCCACCAGTGCAGCAAAATGAGAATCTATAATCAACCTGACAGACATAATTCAATTCAGGTTGGTTTATATGGTCAGCACCAGGACCCTGTGTGGTTGACCACTCGTCAGCAGGATAGAAAAAAAAAAGAAAAGTAGCCATAGTTGTCCAGATCAGTAGGCCACACTAATCTGGCAGCCCTCCCCTTCCTTCCACTTCCACAAGAGAGTATCTCTTTTGAAAGGTACTAACGGTCTACACCAGGAGAAGGCAGGGTCGGACATTAGGTGCTAGGCTTGGCCAGTTCTATGCATCATCACACGGGATTGGTGCATAGCTGTCCTTCCATACACATAGTTATAGTTATAACCTAGCCATCATTCATTTTTTAAAATATCTACCAATTTCAAAGAAAAACTGTTGCACAGATTATTGGCTTTTCATGTATTCAAACTATTACTCTACTGAAAAAAAAATGGTAATTTTTTTTTATATGATCAAATATTACTATTTAATACCACCAGAATTAAGAATTTCAATATAATTAATACTATTCACAGTAAGATATATTCAATTTAATCACCACAAATAATTACTGTACATAAAAATCTTATCATATTCGCTAGCCACTGAAAACCAGTAGAGTATCCTAAGTCAAAGAACAATCTGCATACATGAACTGCAACAATCTCCAATAACTATTAAAAATAGTATTCTAGATCGCTATACCTCCAGAGATCTATGTCTTAAAGTAAATGAACAGCTTGATAAGAGGCTAAAATTATTGCCCACATTGCAACGTATATCTATGATATATGTCCGTTTACGTGAACAATGCGACCAGTCCAAATTTGTAATTTCTCATCAGTATGAATGACACAGAAAACATTAAGCTTGAACAAATATTATGTTGACATCACAATGTACGTCTTGAATCCAATAGCATGCCTTGCCTCAGGCTACTGATGACTCTACCATTATGCTGTTTCCATAATGATGTTGGTTGTCCATCAGTACTTAAATGTTAGATTTATGCTATACACGATTAGTTTTAGTCATTTTATGTTGCATATACCAGTATACATGTATAAATGTCAACCATCCAATAGCGGCCAATTATAAATATTTAAAAGAATCATTAAAACTTCCTAAAATCAATCGGCCAACGCAAAATCAACATTACAAGTTTATCTGCTCAACAAGATATTCAAAGAGCAGATATTCCAAGAGCAACACATTTCTCATGCCTTTCTTCGTGGCAGCATCTTTGACTTAAGATACTCTACTAGTGTTCAGTGGCTAGCGAACATGATTAGATTTTTATGTATGGTAATTATTCGTGGTGATAAAATTAAAGAATTTCAAAATGGACAAAAAAAATTTTACTAGGTTATTAAAAACTACAATTTTCAATACTTCTTAACATTCCTAACCTTCTTTTATAAACATCCCTATATTGATAAGATTAAATTTGGTAGTTATGCAACTTCAGATTTATCACAGTCCTTACGTGATATCTAAATTAAGATGAAAGGTACCTCCATTAGTGCACTGAGTAATTACAGCATCACTTTTGAGTATCACAGCTATGTGAACAGAACAGTTGCCTATGTGGCACTTGGTGTGTCATTTAGCACGCACGCACACACAGGATATATCACTCTCCTCTGCAAGAACCACACTGCCACTGAAGCCTGCCAATGTAACCTACATCATAAAAAAAAATTTCAGTTGTTCATTCAATGCTGCACACACAAGCACAGTTCTCTTATTATTGTAACAGGTTAAAATACTAGATTTTACAACTAGGAAACAAACAGTTATCAATGTTTATGACATTGCACACAATACAATTGATGAAATGTTAGCAAAATTAATTGTGATCACTGTTAATAGACTCTGAAAAAAATTCATCGCCGCCACGGCGGGAATCGAACCCGCATCTCTCCAGATTCATGCCAGAGCGCACTACCATTGCACCACGCCGTGGCGGTGATGAATTTTTTTCAGAATCTATTAATTATTGTTTCTTAACAGGGAATACTGTGCATTCACTTTGGATTTCAAGTGATCACTGTCATAGCACTTATTAAAAACTGCAATAAAATTTTCACACCATTTTAATATTACAGATCTTATACAACTGTGTTAGCAGAAAGTCACTAGAAACAGCATTCTAGGTTGGGTTATTTTACCTCTGAACAGCAGTTTTTTTTTGCACACTATGGACTAAATGACCAGGTCACAAGGACCCAGAAGTCTCAGAAAAGGTTGGGTGAGGGGACCAGTTGTTACGAGACAGATGTTCAGAATGTTCGAAACCACAGTAAAGCTGAACACAAAAGGTTATACTTCATTGGCAAATATTAATTACAGTATTAGAAACAGTTCTACTCTACTTCAGCAACAGGTTAATCCAGGCCAGATGAAGGAATATATCATACACCACCACCTAATAGCAGTAAGGAAGGGGACTAGTCAACTTATTTATATTTAAAGTTTCTTTCATTGAACTTTTTCAAACAGCTGTAAAGCTGAGCACAAAAAGTTATACTACATTGACAGAAACTAATTCCGGTATTAGGAACAGTTTTACTGTTTCTCAGCAACAGGTTATTCCAGGGCCTAGTAACAGAATACATAAAAAACAATCAAATGTTTTCAGTAAGGAAGGGGGTAGTAGTAAACCAATTTATATTTAAAGCAAGTTCTTACAAGAAAACTGTTTTAATCATCTGTAGTGTAGCGCAGCCGTCCCGTGGCCGAGTGGTTAGCACGCTTGGCTACTGATCTAAGGGACCTGGGTTCGAGCCCCGGATTTGGCATGGATGTGTGTGTCGTTTTTCTGCTGAGGTCCTGCCATCCTCTCAGATCTCTTACTATGGCATATAAACTGACAGGCTCCTGTCAGACCTCTGTGGCAAGCAGCTGCTTGAGGGGGTATTTATTTATTTTATTTATAGTGTAGCGCAAAGGGTTTTACAGCATTGATGGGAAACAATACGAATTACTAAGGAGAAAATAAACAATATTTAATATACCAATTATCTGTATGGTGTCCTTTTAAATATGGAGGATTAAAAAAAATAAAAACAAAGGCTGTTTAATCACAAAAACTAAACAAATGCAACCTAAGCTACACGTCAGGCATATCCACATTTAAAAATTTATTTATAAAAAGTAATCGTTATTTTTACACCAATTACCGACAAACAGAAACATATTTCTCTAAAAGTAGAACTATATTTAAATCTTCCGGCATTACCTTAACTCTGAATTACATAAGCGAAACTATTTACGAACCGATGTGTTCCAACCAGTTACTTTAAACCCGAAAAGAATTTCAATTAACACAATTAATAGTTAAAACTACATCCAAAATGGCAACTTTCTTTTCAACACCTAAACAAACTATTACGTCACTAAGTTGATATAAAATAACGTTGCCATTACTCTTCTTCATGTTCAAAATAAATAATTAATAAATGGATAAATAATTAATAAATGGTTACCATGACAATATGACGAGGATGTCGATAAAGTAAATTTTTCGACATGTTCGTGTCATATTAGACTACTTCCATCCAGCTCTACTTTCAAATAGTTTAAAAAATATCACCTTTTTTCGTACTACATCCTACTCCACATTAACATGGTAACTTATGCTAATTTCAGTTGGTGTTATTACAAAATTACGTACATTTTACCATGCTACGTTGTTCCATTCGGTTCTTTTACCTATGACCGCCATTTTCATGCACACAATGAGCTAAATGGCAGTCACGACGACACCGAAGGTTCATATAAGGATAGAGGTGAAAAGTAAATGCAACAGCCGTCCTGTAACCTACACACAAGACAATCCAGGATGTTCTTCAACATGCTCTAATTGTTTTATCACAGACCAGATACTTTATAAACCCATCGGTGTTTCACACCAACAGTAGTGGTGCGAGGAGTTTCTAGATTGATAAATATCAACACTGGTTCGGGTGCGAATGAAAGCTGATACGAGCCTTGCGCTTGCGCGGTACTAACTAAGCCACCCCGCAACTAGCCGTAATACGTACACTGCTAAACAAACGCAAAGAAGCCAAAAAAAAAAGACCGTTTACCAAACAGGAAAACTTTACTTCACCCATACTAAAAAGTTTTGTTTTGGATTAAAAAAAAAAATGTTTCTACACGAAACATTCATCTCAGGTAAACAGCGTTCTATCAAATTCTTCGAGTTCCCCCCTATCGTAAACAGTACAGTGTTTAGTATTCCTCAGAAATTCAAACGCCAAGCGATTATGCAAGACGTCCCTCCGTCGCATACGACGTTAACCCTTTCACGACTAAGGGAAACATTTTTCCCATTTTAAAATTGGTGATTGTCGCATTTAATTATAACCTTATCTGCATTTTTTATACAGAATGTCAAAATAGAACGTATGCCGAACGCAATTATGTAAACGGGAACGTTTAGAAAACAAAAACAGAACTGTCAGGACGCATAATATATGTACTATCTGCAATGTCCATCGTTGCCTCACTACCAAAAGAAATTCCTTCGCAGAACATCATAATTAGCACATCATTTTGTATAGTAATTTTATTTCATAATTTTGTATTATTTTAGTTAACATTTTGTTCTAATAAACCAATAAATAAAACACATTGCATAATAAGCCTAACTATAATTTGTGTTACCTTTATAGTCCATTGGAAAAATATTTCCCATAAAATTTCAATAAACCTACACATAGTAATGTATTTTTCTTATGATTTTTATTTATTTTACGTCTAAACAAACTAAAATAAACAGTTACATACTAATATTTACTCTTAGAAACCTTATGGTCCTGAAAGGGTTAAGCCATGTAATAAGAAACACGCGTCACATAGCTTTTGCACGAATCTCTAACGTACTCAATTGCTGATTACCCTTACAAATGGGCGGGGGTGGCTCAGTCGGTAGCGCGCCAGGCTCGTAATCTGTAGTTCCCAGGTTAGAGTCCCAGCTGGGTCAGCGTTGAGATTTATCTCCGCAAAATTCCACGCCCTGCCCACGGTCAGTAGGGAACACCAATGGGCTTGGAAAGGCCGCCGTCCGTCTGACGGGACGTTAAGCCGTGGTCCCGTGTGCACGTTCAAGAACACGCTGGATGGCCTTGACGGGAGGCTACCATCTGTCTCCCAACACCTGTTCCAGTGGGTCCCCTCCCCCAACCTTTTCTGAGCCTTCGGGGTCCATGTGACCTGACCATTTAGCCCATGGTGTGCAAAAAAATGCCGCTCAGAGGTAGTAAAACAACCCAACCCTTAAAGCACAAACTCACCGCTACTAGCAAAAAGCGTACAATTCATTTCAACGCTTATTATTAAGTTGCAAGCAGATAACAAAGATACTCGTTTCAAAGTGTGGAACTTATCTAAGTTGTTCTCTTAAGTCAGTAAGATTAACGGAAAAGAAATATGTATCACATCTATATTTTCTTAATAGTTTTGCGGTAATATTTCAGTTATCCATTCAACAATTTATCCCACAGAAATCACTGCAAAGTCAACCGTTAAATCTAACGCTTTACTGTTTAGTGAACAGAATAAGGTTATTACTTGAGTGAAATGGTGTAATCAGTGAAATATATCTACACACGGCAGAACCTTAAATTACTTCAAATCATTCCTTCGAACCTACCCCTTTTCCATATATAACGCTTCATAAAAATAACGAATATTCATTAAAAACACGTAAAGATTAGAAAAATATGCTTATTACAATATCCGTTGCCCAGTGGTTAGCGTGCTTAGCTGCAGAACCAAGGGACCAGTGTTGCAACCACTTCTAAAGATCGGATGTTTCGGTTGCTTTTATACCGACATGACGCCTTCAATTACGGCGTATAGCATAACAGCCTCTATGACAACCAGATGCATCAGTTCATATTTAAAATTTCTTTATATTAATAACCGCCAAACTATTCATTATTTATCGCTTAAAACAAGGGTCATTCGTGTTGTGCCTATTAACCCTTTTCGCCGGGAAACAGGATTTCTACTCTATCATATACTATTTTAATTCTTCTTACTAATACTTCAAATAAGTTGAACTCTAAAAAAAAAAAATTCACATTTCCCCTCACCCAAAAAAGTGCCCTAAATTTATATTCCAACATACTATATGTGCTAATATTCAAATAGTGTTGATTAAAGTTTTGAAACATTAATGCATTAATACTACTTACGTACTTAATTAAATTCACACGTAGACAATTATTGCTAAATGAAATAAATTCCTCTAGGTGGCGTTAATTTGGTTTCTAATGAAATATTTCCCGCCTTTCCCAACGAAATATTTTTGCTTCTTCCCGCCTTTCCCAACGGTTGTTCGTGTACCTCTTCTACGATTGGTCAAATATTTTACAATCGCACGTGCAGGTAGATAGCTTCGCACCTGTCGCCCTTAGTTACGATAGCAACCATGTATTCGCTTTGACTTCAGTGTCAAATTTTACTCTCAATTCATTTCTTCTTTTCCATAATATATTTTATTACGTATATTTAGAATAAAGTTCACAGACCACGTAAATTTTACCTACACAAGAATCGAACTACAGTTAGCAACGTTTAATAGTAATATTATAATATTTCAGAAACGTTAATATTTAAAATATACGAATGCAATTTAATATCAAAGCCGGAAATTACATACCATTCCACTATAACGTTTCAGCTTAAATAACTGCGATTGATTAATTTTAATTATCAAACTTTACTGGTTTTATTCACAATCTGACACCGTGGAGACATCCAATTCGAGAAATTAATTCATCGCGGAGATGATATCTGTTTCATAGCATTACAAATAGGAACTCAAAACACAGAGAGGGGGGGAGGGGCTCAGTCGGTAACGCGCCAAGCTCGTAATCTTTAGTTCCCAGGTTTGAGACCCTGCTGGTTCAGATTTATCTCGGCAGAATTCCCCACTGTCAGTAGAGGACACCGATGGGCTTGGAAAACCGCCGTCCGTCAGATGGCACTTTAAGCCTTTGGTCTGTGTGCAGGACAGCCATACCCTATACACGTTAAAGTATACCATATACACGTATTCCTCTTAAATTATTAATAATTTTAATAATCAGAAATTCATAGACGATAATTCGCGCGTAAGAATCCAAAAGTCCGTAGGCGAAGTCGCGGTAAAGTTCTTAGCGTGTGCGTTAAATCAGTCTGTTCTCCTGAACGGTTAGTCGACTTTACCCGACACAGAGAGCGACATATTTTTTAAGCCTCCATTCCCACCCTCGAGAGAACAACACGGGCCCGGCTGCCCGTCTGTTGTTTCTGCGAGCCGCGTTACTTCCCTGCTTCACCATATTTTTTCGGAGAAAATAAAGGACAAATCACAAATTGTTTCATAATGAAAAAAACAGCAGTTTGCATTTATTATAAAATATAAGCCTATAATAGCATTTTAAGCAATCATAATTTAGATATTTTTCACAAGAATGAACTTTTCTTAACCCTTTCAAGTGTCTAGCCTGAAAAACTGGTTTACATCCAGAGGCCAAATTTAACTTTAGAACTTTTTTCCCAAATAATTAGTGAAAGGAATTATGGCATGTTATATGCCAAATTAATCAACATTTAAATCCGGATTTTTTCAAAATAAAACATTTTACAAAAAAGACCATATCTTTCATTTTAATAGGACTTTTTTAGTCATGTAGTAAAAAAAATGCATCTTGCAACACAAATAAAAATTTATAAAAAAAAAAAGAACTAATAGAAATGATTTCTAAATAAAAAAAAAAAAATTCTTGTTTAAAGAAAACATTTCTACCATTTTTAATTTTTTTTCTCCATACTATAATTTGAGTAAAAGTCCAGGTTTTTTGCAGTCCAATAAATAAGTCGCATTTGGAATATTTTTAATACATGACTAATCAACAGAAATAGCTCATGTTTTATACCAAATTAAAAACTTTAATTCTTAATTTTATTAAAGCAAAAAATTCGAACACTGTAGTAACATATTATTTTTAATAACAATTTTTACAGTGATATACCAAAAAAAAAAAAGCTACACATTTCATAATTACTTCCAATTTTAAAAAGTTGCAGTTATTTCTTAATTATCAGGAGACTTTTAAAACTTAAAGGAAAAATTTCTGTTGATAATAGTTAAAAAAATGTTTTTAAAAGATTCCTGTTTATCGGTGAAATATTTAAAAATTTCAACCCATCTACTGCGCGCCAATATTCAGTTTACTATTTTAATTCACGAAAACAAAAGAGGAAAAATCGCAATTTTAGAAGAAAAAAAAATCTAGAGGACAGATAGTGAAATAAAGGACTGTCCTCTTAAATAAAGGACGTACGGTCACTGTACATATAATAAAAAACATATCCCCTCAAGCAGCTGCTTGCCACAGAGGTCTGACAGGAGCCTGTCAGTTTATATCCCATAGTTGAAGGTCTGAGAGGATGGCAGGCCCTCAGCAGAAAAACGACACAAACAGACATGCCTTTACCCGGGTCTCGAACCCAGGTCCCTTAAATCAAGACAAGTGTTCGAACCACATATACGGTATCATTAAAATATCCTCTTCCTACCTCCGTGACTTAAAAGACGGCTTATTTTTCTAAGCACAACTAATCTTCGATTCCCTAGAAGAAAACGTGAAAAACGTACGTTTGACTTCAACAGATTTCATTAACTGTATACTGTATGAAAGTATTCGTAATAATTCTTTGCTGACGTCTGAAAGTAACATTGTTGATTTAATTGTTTTCCGACTTCGAAGGAAGCGACACCTCTCCATATCCGCAACAAAGTTTTCTCTCTTTAAGCTTCCTTTCTCACCATTTCTCGTACCTGATCGAAGCCAATTAGTAAATATTATACGAACGAATATTAGCGAACATAACGTAGCAGTGGGGATCGCTATCAAATAACCAAGATAATCCAATAACGAAAACTTTCCCTGCCTAGACTCGTTAAAGGATAAAATATCCCACGTATACCATGTAAGAGTTACGTATTGCCATAAGTAAGCCAACTGAAATACGTGTGCGCCTTAATAATATAATGAGAAAACATCATATTATTACAATATACTGAATATAACAGAGATGACGTCAGCAACGCGGTTTCGGTTACTTTCCAGCACAATTTCTATAATGTGAAGACGAAAATCATTTTCAGTGTCTCGTGAAAACAATACAACAAAACTATATTGTGAAATCACAATATAGTTATATATTCAGTTCAATACATGTTCCAAAACGTATTTTTTCTTGAGGTCACTCACAATACCTGTCTGATGGACGAAATAAAAGGTGACAACATTGGCATAATACCTTAGTAGCCAAATATCTTATTCGATATCATTTGCATTAGATATCTCTCACATCTGTACGACCTACGTGTAATATCGAATATAAAAACGTTGGTTGCCGTAATATATAAATGACGAACGCTGGAATATTTAACACACTAAAAAAAATAATATCAAACGCAAAGTTGACATGAAACTTCAAATCACGTTCCGATTTCAGTTTTACTCTTAATAATTAGTGTATTGCACCGGATAATTATTTTCCATCTTAGCATTTGTAAAATTATCTTATCGTTCTTAACTCTAAAAACGCAAATAACGTAGTTCAAAAAAGGGATATTTCCATGGCTACAATTAATGGGAACCCTATTTCGTGTCAACACAAATATTTCGTAGTCAATTCCTATTTATAGAAATATAATGGCAACTGCTTATTTCATCTCTCAATAAATACCCTACCATTCACTCTAGAATGAAATATTTATTCACCATAAACGTAATTTTTAAACACTGCAAACGTACGGTAAAAGGGTTAAGGTGCGATGCCAATCCATTCCTATTTTTCTATCTTATTACACCACGACGTGCACATAAGTGTTAATTTTCATTTCTGGGCCAAAAGAATAATATTAATCTTGAGATTACTCGCAAAAACCAAATTTTTTACCGAAAATGACTTTTAAAAAACGGGAATTTTCAAAGCTTTAACGGTTCAACGTAAACGTATAAATGGTTGCTGCCTATGTAAAGCCCTTCCACATCGCTGTACATCACTAAAAACTCACCCAAAATATATAAATCAAAAGAATGGTTACTTCCTCCGTGTATCGTACGAGGGTGAGAAAAAAAAATCCAGTGGAACAACTCAAAAAAGCTTGCATTGCGAAACTCAAAGTATGCAACTTCCATCTTTTACTACGGCTTCACAATGTTTCTTCTATACTTCTCCGAAACTTTATATAACCATTTTTCTTCTCTGTAGGTAGAAAAATAAAAATGCATCTTACGTATCAGAGATGATCGAAACATAATATAAAAATATACCTTAAATAGGAACATTGTTACGATTAAGAAAAGCATTTTTAAAACTTCAACGAGCCTGTAATATATTATGCAAAATCTACTGGCAACACAACGAAACAGTACTCCTGACGTCATCTCGGTGTTTTTGCTACTTTATTATTAAACCCGTATTCACAGCCAGCACTAATTTTAGGAGTTCACTTATTTCTCATTCTGCCACTCTATTTTAACTTACACTTTTATACGAGATAAGTAACATTTATATATTTAAAAATGTGTTTAAATTAATAAAAATCAAATGAATACTTAAAAGATTTTCATATCTATTTTTTCATATGCACTGCATTTTTTTTTAAAGGTTTATTTTTTTACACGGTTTTCTCGGGAATTGGTTGCATTGAATTAGATTATTCCTATTGTTTATTAAGAAGGATTTATTTATTTTTTTAATTTGAGTGGTTAGCGCGCTTGGCTACTGATCTAAGAGACCTGGGTTCGAGTCCATGGCTGTTTTGTGTCGTTTTTCTGCTGAGGGCATGCCATCCTCCCAGACCTTCTACTGTGGCATATAAACTGACAGGCTCCTGTCACACCTCTGTGGTAAGCAGGTGCTTGAGGGGGTATTTATTTATTTATTATTAAATGTTGAGAAACATCCTGAAACAATTTTTAGAGAATATAATAGCAGGAATACGCTGTGATGCATACGAATAAACCTCTTTGTAAGCTGGATGCTTTTAAATGTAAACAGAATCAATTTGAATATCTGACTGGAAATACATAGAATAAAATGCATATGATATCATATAGCGCTCAGAGTTGGTAGTTTTACATGTGATCGGCATTTTTTTTGTAGACAATGGGCTAAACGGCCAGGTCACGAGGACCCCGAAGGCTCAGAGAAGGTTGGGGAGGGGCCTCACTGGAACAGCTGTTGGGAGACAGATGACTTATTTGCAGAATGACTACAGACTAAACTTATCTGCAGAAATGACTCCTAAGTGTCGTTTCGAAGACTCCCGGAAAGATCTTAATAACACAAATAACCATATCTAAACAACCAATGAAATCTATTTCAGTTGAAAACATAAGTTTTATATTCACTAGTAAATGTTACATTGTGAGTTTCACGATTAAAGAGAAAGGAAGAAAACAAACCTTATGCTAAATAATCGACGACACAACAATGCTTTTCGAATCGTTAAACCGGATACGCCTTTTGTTTCGTAATGTGCATTTCCGTCACGAATAAGGTTAATTAATTTAATTCCTTGAATCTAATTCCTGCTATTATATTCTCTAAAATTTGTTTCAGGATGTTTCTCAACTTTTAATAATAAATAAATAAATATCCCCTCAAGCAGCTGCTTACCACAGAAGTCTGACAGGAGCCTGTCAGTTTATATACCAGAGTAGAAGGTCTGAGAGGATGGCACGCCATCAGCAGAAAAACGACAAAAAACAACCATGACGTACCCGGGACTCGAACCCAGGTCTCTTAGATCAGGAGCCAAGCGCGCTAAGCACTCAACTTTAAAAAAAAAAATAAATCCTTCTTAATAAACAATAGGAATAATCTAATTCAATGCACCCAATTCTGTTTCTGATAGGTTACCGAGAAAGTTAGCGCGGCCTGTGAATACGGGTTAATGATAAACTAGCAAAAACACCGAGATGACGTCAGCAGCACTGTTTCATGGTGTTGCCAACAGATTTTGCATAATATATTACACTGACGGTCAAGTTTTAAAAATAAATATTAAAATTATTTATATATTTATTTTCTTTAAAACCAAACCGGTCGTTTTTAATTTGAAAAAAAAATTAATTTACTTCTTACGCTGAAAACTTTCCTTAAGTATTTCCATAATAGTTAATATCAAAAACTATCAGTTAACTCATGGTTCACCTATGCAGGAAATAAAAGCCCTCCCCCCAAAAAAAAAAAAAATAAAAAGTTTATTTCTCATTCTACATGCGGCCCACTTTATGTTAAATGTTAGAAATTTGCGGCCCGATTGGAACAAGTTCCATGTCACATGAAAACTCGTTAAGTAGGTAACGGTGCTGTCCTTAAAACTAACAACCTTCGTTTTCTTTCCCGTCAAAATAGAAGAAATCTACTAGTTACTACATGTTCGGACAGCAAAGAGTTACGAATTTCCTTTGAAATGGAAGCTGGTATGAGAATCTGTGTGTGGGAGACAGTGTGGAGTCTGTAAACACCTTTTTTCTCATCCTCAACAGCATTCTCAGTGGGGGCATAACAGTAGATAAGATTGAAGTCCTTAACGCTTGTCTGTAATTTTGCTCTAAACAACCTTTCATTAATGCACTCTTATCCCAGAAGAGCATCACTAGCGTGTCTGCTGAGAAGCAGACCCACGCTTTGGTGATGTTTATTGTCTTTCCTCCCCGAGTTGGGTTGTTTTACCTCTGAGCGGCACTTTTTGTCACACCATCGGCTAAATGGCCAGGTCACATGGACCCGAAGGATCAGAGGTTAGGGGAGGAGACCCACTGAAACTGCTGTTGTGAGACAGATGGCAGCCTCCCGTCAAGACCATCCAGCGTGTTCTTTAACGTTGAGTTGTTTTACCTCTGAGCGGCACATTCTTACACACCATGGGCTAAACGGCCAGGTCACATGCACCCCGAAGGCTCAGAGAAATTTGGGCGGGGCTAAACAGCTGTTGTGAGACAGATGATAGCCTCCCGTCAAGGCCACCCAGCGTGTTCTTTAACGTAAACAGGGTATGGTACTTTTTCGCAAACCATGGGCTAAATGCCACATGGACCCCGAAGGCTGAGAAGGTTGGAGGAGGGGACCTACTGGAACAGCTGTTGTCAGACAGATGGTAGCCTCCCGTCAAGACCATCCAGCGTGTTCTTTAACGTTCAGTTGTTTTACCTCTGAGCGGCACTTTCTTACACACCATGGGCTAAATGGCCAGGTCACACGAACCCCGAAGGCTCAGAGAAATTTGCGGGAGGCTAAACAGCTGTTGTGAGACAGATGATAGCCTCCCGTCAAGACCATCTAGCGTGTTCTTTAACGTTGAGTTATTTTACCTCTGAGCGGCTCTTTCTTACACACCATGGGCTAAATGGCCAAGTCACATGGACCCCGAAGGCTCAGAGAAGGTTGGGGGAGGGGACCCACTGGAACAGCTGTTGTGAGACAGATCGTAGCCTCCCGTCAAGGCCATCCATCGTGTTCTTTAACGTACACAGGGTATGGCTTTCCCGCACACGACGACACGCCTAAGATCCCATCCAACGGATGGCGGCCTTTCCAAGCTTATCGGTCAGTAGAACTAATAGTTGTCCGAGGAAAAAAAAATCTTTGCTTAATTTTTGATTTGTTCATTTTGGTATTTGTCGTTACAGTATGCGTAGAAATATTTCTATATCGTAAATGATCAAACGGCAGTTTTTTTTATGTACAGGCTTTCACATCTGTTTGACCCATTACCGCCTGTCTGGATAGCCTTCAACAAAAAGAGCGAAAATAAATATCCCTAAACAAGCAATTCCTTCCATTGGTGTAAGATATGTTAAAGGTAATTTAATTTATTTTAATAACATTCAAAATAATTTACTTATTAAGATTTTATTTAAATGTTTCCGATTATTATAAAAATATTTACCAAAATTAAAAAACGAAATAACTACCAGTTAATATTTTATGATTAGAAATTCTTTTGGATTTATACACTTAGTTTCTGAAATATATTATAAAAATTACAGTGGCAACACTAGACATTCCACTGATGACGTCACGTCCGTGTTTTCGCGATATCGTTTGTAATCCTTATTTAACCGCTGTATTCTTCTAGTAATTTAACTTTTAATTTATATTCACACGTTATAGTTTTTATTCTGAGGAAATCATACAATCTGTAGCTGAATTTCTTATCACTGTGGTAAATAATAATTATTGATGACACATTTGAAATTTCGGTACGAGAATAGATAGTTTCGTCGCTGCAGTGTAAAATTTTACCTTTAGGCCTTTGTAATTACTTTACAAGTTATTTGTTTCGCAGAATTGCCTGCTAGAGCTCTGTGCTGTCCAACTGCTTCTGCGGCTCTGTCAGCCAAAGATTATTATCAGGAGCTAACTGATCCTTTACACGTTTATTAAGCTCTCTATAATGTTTTCTATTAGGATTAATATTGATTCAGGACATTCCTGTAGTTCTTTCTTTCTAAAATAAACTCAAGTGCCTTGTCACTCGGATAATTATGCGTCCTCTGCTTCATTTTACGTAACAGAGTACTTTTAGTTTCCAAAAAAGTATTTTAAGTGGTCACATTTTTCCTGAACTTAAGTAGCAAGCAAAGCACGACTGTCATAATGAGTAAGTAACCTATCATGATAAGATGTACTCTAATTAGGTCTTTCACAGCTTCATAATTAAAGGTAAATTTTTTAACCTTAACACAACACTTCTTAAGTTTAAAACGCAAAACGCTTTTAACAAGATAATGGTCAGATCCAATTTCAGCTTCCGAATATGACCTGTTCTTTCTAACAGAAGTAGTCCATTTGCTGTTAATCAATATATAATCTATAACGTTCTTATGCATATGCAGCCCATGAGATGAAACCCACGTGTACTTATGTATTTCGCGGTCTTTGTAATAAGTGTTAGTTATTCTGAAGCAATTGAGTTTAACATTGGCATTGACGTCACGTAGAACAAGGGTAACATCTCATTTCTTCACAGAATTCGAAATACCCTGAAGTTGTCTGTAAAACCTATTTTCTCATCGTCATCGGAATTCACAGTGGTGGCATAACAGTAGATAAGATTGAAGTCCTAAACGCTTGTCTGTAATTTTCCTGTAAACAACCTTTCATTAATATCCTAGAAGAGCATCACTAGCGTCTCACGCCTTGGTGATGTTCATTGTCTTTCTTCACCGAAAATTTAAGATACTCACGGTGAATCCGAAAAACTTTTGAAAGAGGTACTAGGTAATTTTTAGTAAATTTGACATAGAAGATACCGAAAAATGTAAGTGCGGAAGAGGAAACAAATCCCTCTGTTGGGAATACGAAACAATGTAAATGTCACTTCCTCCGGACTGTGCAAACAATACATCCTCAATCGTCACTCTCAGATGTCATTCGCCTATTATTGAAAACGTCCAACGTTTTTCTCGCTGTTCCATTTGCCGCGTTACCTATTAAAATATGGCGAAGAAGTCATCCTATTTTGAGGGTTTGTAGTTATCAGAGCTTTGCCTATCGCGAACAGATTTGAGTATAAGAAGCAGCCATAGGCAAGGCCCGAGCGGTTAATAAATAGCGTCGGCCTGTCCTTCTGTAACCCACAACTCTGCAGCTCGAAAAGTATCAGCTGAATCAAGTTAAATAATATTCGTGAAGTGTTTGTGGTTCTTTTATATTTTCCTTCAGGTAAGTAACTTTGTAGTGAATAATTAGTTAAGAGTATAGGTAATCCAATTCTACAGTTTTTAGCCTAAGAGCTATGAAATTTCGATCGATTTCGAACCAACAAATAGTATGCAGCCCATTATTCTGATTATGGGATATAAAATTGATAGTTAACCGCTATTTGACGGTGTCTACCACTTTATTTTGGCTCGTCATACGGACATTATTCATTTCCTATGCTTTTCAGGTACCCTACCGAACGGCAACAAAATTTCCTTGTTATGCCAGTGAGAAACGTTACTTGGAAGCTCTAAAATATGCATTTAATGGAAAAATGTCACTGATGATAAATTAAAGTTCATAATCAAATATTTTTTTAAATATAGGTTTTAAAAAATATTGTTTTAGTATTTAAATGGTTGCGGAAACTGGAATGGTTAACAATAATCTTCAGTGGTATGCCAGTGAGAAACTGGATTTATTATTTCAGCAGGTAAATTAGAATTACAAATCCTATCGCGAAAACAAGGACATGACGTCATCTATCGTATGTCCAAGTGTTGCCACCATAATTTCTATAAGATCTTTCAAAACCAAAGTATGTATAAATCGAAAAGAATTTCTAATCCTAAAATATTAACTGGTAGCTATTTCCTTTTTTTAATTTTGGTAAATATTTTTATAATATTCTAAAATATTTAAATAAAATCTTAATAAGTAAATTATTTTGAATGTTATTAAAATAAATTAACTTTAACTTATCTTAAACCAATGAAAGGAATTGCTTATTTAGGCATATTTATTTTCGCTCTTTTTGTTGAAGGCTCTCCAGACAGGCGGTAACTAGATGGCTTTCACAAAACGCATTTCCCTATGGTGCCCAACGAGAAATTCCTAGATCGAGGCTAGGTGTGAATCTCTTACTTATGTCATAGGCAACTTTGTCCTTAGGGGTAAAGAACGCTTTTTCCTGTGTTCACAAAGGACAACCCTGTGGTTTAATCTAAGGCTTCTATTACACGTTTCGCTGTACTGTACATTACCTTCTTCTTAGGTCTGAGCAATGCGTTTCCGTATAGTGGGTAAATTATATATTTATCGCCACGTTGACATTTCTTGGGCTCGTTACATCACCCTATCAGCTCGATATATCTGTTGCGAATATCAGACGTTGGTTTCAAACTTCGTCCACGATAATGGGCAAATACATCTGAAAGCATGTACATAAAAATACTGCCGTTTGATCATTTACGATATACAAATATTTCTACGCATACTGTGACGAATAGGGAAATGAAGAAATCAAAAATTAAGCAAAGAATTTTTTTCCTCGGACAACCATTAGTTCTACTGAGCGAGCTTTACAAAATCCGAGCCGAAATGAAAGGGGTCGTTTGTGGTCGACAGCGACAAATAGCGTTTAACTATTAAATTTATATCCCATAATCAGATTAATGTGCTGTATGGTAGGTCTCGGTTGAAATTTCATAACTCTCATGCTAAAAATAGGAAAATTAGATTACCTCTACTGTAAATTAATTATTGACTAGAAAGTTATTATGCCGTCCCATGGCCGAGTGGTTAGCACGCTTGGCTACTGATCTAAGGGACCTGGGTTCGAGCCCCGGATTAGGCATGGATGTTTGTGTCGTTTTTCTGCTGAGGTCCTGCCATCCTCTCAGACCTTCTACTGTGGCATATAAACTGATAGGCTCCTGTCAGACCTCTGTGGCAAGCAGCTGCTTGAGGTGGTATTTATTTATTTTTTATTTTTTTTAGAAAGTTATTTACCTGAAAGAATTTATAAACGAACCACAAACACTTTATGAATATTATTAAACTTGATTCACCTGATATTTTTTTCGAACAGCAGAATGGTGGTTTAGAGAAGGGCATAGGGAATACAGTCCGTTTGTATTTTTTAATCGCATAGACCTTGCCAATGGTTACTTATTACACTGTAATGTGTTCCCGGTACGCAAAGTTCCAAAAAATTAAAAAAAAAAATAAAATAAAAAACTCAAATTATATCAATTATTATTCGCCAATCTATAATTATTCATACGGACAACATGGCGAAACCAAGGGAGTCTCTCTCTGCAAAATATGCTGCTTAAAGGAGGTTGCTAACTCCTTTGCCTAACCTGATCATTAGTTACAAAGTTGAACCACCTAATACCCAAGATACTGCGTAAGCATCTGGAATCAAAAGCATCTAGTTTCCTGTTATCTTGTTTACAAAATGTCCAAGTTTCACTACCATAACTAACCCTAGAAAGAACCAAACTGTTATACAGTCTAATTTTAGTTTTTAGGTGTATACGCCTATTTCTCCACACTTTCCAAAGATTCTTAAAAGACCCGGCAGCAATCCCTATTCGTCTGTTAATCTCATGCCTCACTTCACCATTATCTGTTACATAGCTCCCAAGATAATTAAACGGTGACACTTGCTCAAGACTGCAACCATTCAGATTAACTGAATGAGAGCCTGGCTCACCAATATTCATCACTTTAGTTTTCTCTCTGTTTATAAACAAACCTACTCTACTACCAGTTTAATCAACAGCTCGAATGAAAGAGTTCATCTCATCAACATCATTTGCCAAAAGGGCTAAATCATCAGTATAACATAAATCAGAAATTTTCGTATCTCCAGTCCATTTAAGGCCAAAATCTTTCCCTTGAAGTGAATTTCGCATAACATAATCAATAACCAAGCTACAGAGAAAAGGAGACAAAATGCACCCTTGCCGAACACCGGAAGTAATGCTAAACCAATTGCTACAAGCCTTACCAACTCTCACACATGACTGTGTTATTATAGAGAGCTTTCATTATGTTAACTAACTTCTCTGGTATACCATATGATCTCATGATCAACCATAAATTATGACGATCAACAGAGTCGAAGGTCTTTTTTAAATCAACAAAGCTAGTAATGAAAGGTTTCTGAAACTCTAAACATTTCTCAAGAATCTGCGTAAGTGAAAATAAGTGATTATCCACCCCTCCCTTACCTCTTTCTGAATCCACATTGCTCATCACGCAATTCACTGTCAATCAGATTCTTAATTCTATTAAGCACAATCATGAAAAGAACTTTACATGGAACAGAGAGTAGGCTCATACCCCTATAGTTATCACAAGAACTGCGATCACCTTTCTTGAAAATAGGGATAACAATAGCTCTGGTAAAATCCTTAGGAACCATGCCTTTATCATAAAAGATTTTCATATTTTCAGTCATCCAAGTGGTAACCGAAACATTCCCAGTTGTGAGCATTTCTGTAGTAATTTCGTCTACCCCTAGGGATTTATGAACTTTAAGTTTAGAAACATCCAAAATAACTTCAGATTGTCTTATAGGGCCAACATTAAAGGCATCAATGCATCTATCATCATTGCAAACAATGGGAATAGAACTAACCTCATTGTTTAGAACATCACTGAAATGCTCAGCCCACCAACCATGACACAATCATCACCTTCTATAACCTTACCTTGTTTATCCTTCAATCCTTGTATTCCTGTCTGGTTTCTACCACATAAAACATTAACTATATGGTACAGCTCTCTGCTATTCTGTTGTCTAACTGCTTCCTTGGCTTTGTCAGCCAAAACATCAAATCAAAGATTCTTATCAGCAGCTAACTGATCTTTTACACGTTTATTAAGTTCTCTGTAATGCTTTCTATTAGGACTAGTAGGGTATTGATCAAGGACATTCCTGAAGTTCTTTCTTTCCAAAATAAGCTCAAGTGCCTTATCACTCAGATAATTCTGCCTCCATTGTTCCTTTTTTCCTAAAAGAGTACTGTTAGTGTCCAAAAAAGTCTGTTTAAAGTGGTCCCATTCATCCTGAACTTCAGTAGTAAGCATACCATGACTGTCATAATGACTAAGTAACCTATCATGGTAAGCTTTGGCTATAACTGGGTCTTTCAGAGCTTCAGTATTAAAAGTAAATTTTTTAACCCTAGCACAACATTTTTTAAGTTTAAGTTGCAAGACACTTTTAACAAGATAAAGGTCAGATCCAATTTCAGCTCCCCTATATGACCTGGTATTCCAAACAGAACTAGCCCATTTGCTGTTAATTAATATATAATCAATCATATTCTTATGCAGCCCATCAGGTGAAACCCATATGTACTTATATATGTAGCGGTGTTTGTAGTAAGTGTTAGTTATTCTGAATCCATTGAGTTTACTTACGTACAGGAGACGCTACCCATTGCAGCTACCAATACCAAAAGGGCCTATTACTCCTCCTTAAAGGTAACAGTCAGTACCACCTTTGGCATTGAAGTCACCAAGAACAAGGGTAATATCTCCTTTCTTGACAGAATTCAAAATATCCTAAAGTTGTCCATAAAACCTATCCTTCTCATCCTCATCGGCATCCTCAGTGGGGGCATAACAGCAGATAACATTGAAGTCTTTAACGCTTGTCTGAAATTTTGCTGTAAGAAACCTTTCATTAATGCACTCATACCCTAGAAGAGCATCACTAGCGTGTCTGCTGAGAAGCAGACCAACGCCTCGGTGATGCTTATTGTCGTCCCTCCCTGACAAGAGAAATTTAAAGTTTTTTTTTATGAATCTGACCTTTATCTATCCATTTGGTCTCTTGCAAGCCGAGAATATCTAAATTATAATGGTGGAATTCTTGTGTGAGGACATTAAGAGAGTAAGCTCTGTGCAGAGTCCTCACATTCCAACTACCTATGGAGAGAAAATGGTTAGTGGGATGTTTAAAGAAACTATGTTTATTGAGAGAGGGAATGGCAACAATATCAAACAGCCCCCTAATCGGAGACATGGGGAAAGACCCGTTCCTCCACCACTAAAGGCTGAAGCCATCTACACTGGAAGACTTCCTGCAATGTAGAATCTGACGATGCCAATAGAAGCAAAGAGTTCAGGTGGCTGCGATGACTTCTGCTCAGGATTATCCACCAGCTGATAAACATATCCTGTGAATCTATTCACTTGGGGCTGTCAACCCACAAACAAACAGAAAACACAGCGGAAGATTATCCCTCCACAGAAGCCCACCAGTGCAGCAAAACCAGGATCGATAATCAAGCTCAGAGCCATATATCTGTCCAGTCCAGTGGGTATATGGTCAGCACCCGGACCCTGTGTGGTTGACCACTCCTCAGTACGGTGGAAAAATAAGAAAAGTAGCCATAGTTGTCCAGATCAGTAGGCCACACTAATCTGGCAGCCCTCCCCTTCCGTTCACTTCCACAAGAGAGTATTTCTTTTGAAAGGTCCCCCCCATTTCCACCCCGCTAACAACCCATTGAAATTCTTCTCAATTTACATAAATATCACAACACTTTCAACATAACGAAAAACTTTAAAACATATTACTATCGACTAAATTAAAACCCTTTTCTCGAATTCTTTAGAATACACCACTGTACACTATTCATGAGACAAAATCATATTAACTCCAACATTGCCACCAAATACACCTGAACAGTAGAAATATCGAATACCCTATATATATATACACACAACATACCGAGAGGAAAAACTAGAGAAAGAAAGTACAGCATCATACTTAAAAAAAAAGAAACCAATCCTGCTATTCTTAAAAAGTTTTTCTCTAAACCTCAATTAGAAATTTAAAAAACACAGCTCTAAGCAAAACTCTATAAATTACACAGATTGAATTATTTTTAAACCTCTTAACAGCAAAGGAAATTGAAATAAGAATCAACAATAAACTATATTCAAGTGAGCTACATAACTCAGAACTTACGATAATTTCCGCTTTTTTTCTGCGAAACTGTCACTTTACATTTTCAGATTTTAACATTATTCCAACATGGAAAATTTTTCTCACCAAATATCTAGACTTGATTAATAATTTCACCGTCTAATACAGGAAATAATTCACATCAGATCTACATATCATGAAATTCGAATCTTATAAGAAATCTCTATCATATCAACTGCATTTTACACCTAAAATATGCTCATATTTTCAATAATACTACATATACGTTGCTACTTTGACGAAACAATATCGTGCACTTCCGGTTATCGAAATAGCTTTATGGATATAATTGTTGGATATTCTCGTATTTCCGGCGACGAGAACAACAATAAGAAGCGGTTGCGGGGTATAAAAAATAGATTTGGTATTTTCAAACGTATACCTTATTTGAAATCCATATATTGCGATAACAGACCTTATATAGCGAATGCTTAGTCAAAGTGAGGTAATTATCAGAGTTTATAATTCAAATAGGAAACGGGAATAAACTTATGAAGATCGCGCAAGGGGGGGGGGATTAAATTTTAATGAAGCAAAGAGTGGATATCACTTTTACCGAAGGCGGAAGTTTATAAAAAAAAAAAACGTGAAGACGGAAGTTTAATCGCCTTGGCTTAACGTCCCATCGCACGTATTTATGAAAAGGCAGTAGGTTAAGTCAACGATTTAGCATTCAAACTGTGAGATATAAAATATTTTCAACAGGATTCTGAATAGAAAGTAGTTGATTATGAAATAATACAAAGTCTGAAGATTGGATATTACACTGACTTTTAATTTTTTTTTTTATATTTAGAATTTTCATTTAGATTATTCATTGTCAATAATTTATTTTGAAATATTGAGAGGTTTCGTAATTAGTAGATTAATTCAGGTCTTAGAGTATTAATTCAACGTTACATCATACTAGACGATCCTTCTCGAGGTTTTCCGAAATGCAATTAAAATTCGAGTTTTGAATTTCGAAACAAGCTGTCAGTTGGGTTGTTTCACCTCTGAGCGGCACTTTCTTCCACACCATCGTTAAATAGTTAGGTCACAAGGACGTAGAAGACCCAGATACCATTCGATGCAAATCCATTCCTAATTTTCTATCTTATTACATCACGACGTGCACCTAACTGTTAATTTACATTTCTGCGCCAAAACAATAATATCAATCTTCAGATTGCTCGCAAATACCAAAGTTTTTACCGAAAACGACTTTTCAAAAACCGGAATTTCCAAAGCTTTAACGGTTCGTAAACGTATAAATGGTTGCTGCCTACGTTAAGCCCTACCACATCGCAGTACATCACTAAAATCTCACCCAAAATATATCAAACAAAAGAATGGTTACTTCTTCCGTGGATCGTACGAGGGTGAGAAAAAACATCCAGTGGAACAACTCAAAAAAGCTTGCAATGCAAAACTCAAAGTATGCAACTTCCAACTTTTACTACGGCTTCACAATGTTTCGTCTATACTTCTCCGAAACTTTATATAACCATTTTTCTTCTCTGTAGAAAAATAAAAATGCATCTTACGTACCTGAGTTGATCGAAGCATAACATAAAAATATACCTCAAATAGCAACATTATTACGATTAAGAATAGCATTTTTGAAACTTCAACGTGATTGTAATATACCAAATCTGCTGGCAACACAACGAAAGAGTACTGGTGACGTCATCTCGGTGTTTTGCCTACTTTATTATTAACCCGTATTCACAGGCAGGCAGCAATAATTTTAGGAGATTTAAACATTTTCATATCAATTTTTTCATATGCACTGTATTTTTTTTTTAAAGCTTTATTTTTTTACACGGCTTTCTCGGGAACCTATAAGAAACAGAATTGGGTGCATTGAATTAGATTATTCCTATTATTTATTAAAAAAGATTTATTTTTTTTTAAGTTGAGTGCTTAGCGCGCTTGGCTACTGATCTAAGGGACCTGGGTTCCAACCTAGGGTAAGGCATTGATGTTGCTTTTCTGCTGAGGTGCTTACTTACGGTAGCAACAATGCAATCAGTTTAGGTTAATGAGTGACAAATTTGAATCTCAATCAAGTATATATATTTTTTACACGTTTTTGATTTAACACAGATCAGAAAAGAAATTTAATTTCCCTATTTACACGATTTATTTTGATGTAACACGGTTCACACGGCGCCTTTTTAAAAAAAACCCATTTGAATTTAATTCGGAAAAAATTGTTTTACCTCTGAGCGGCACTTTTTGGCACACCATTGGCTAAATGGCCACATCACATGGACCCCGAAGTCTCAGAGAAGGTTGGGGGACATATGGTAATCTCCCGCCAAGGCCATCCAGCGTGTTCTTCAACGTGCACAGGGTATGGCTCTCCCACACACGGGGCCAAGGCTTAACGCCCCATCCGACGGACGGCGGCCTTTCCAAGCCCACCGGTGTCCCCTACTGACCGTGAGCAGGGCGGGGAATTTTGCGGAGATAAATCTCAACGCTGACCCAGCTGGGACTCGAACCTGCGAACTACAGATTATGAGCCCGGGGCGCTACCGACTGACTTAAAAAACACGACAAATATAAAAAAAACCCAAAAAATATTTAAGAATTCTTTATATATTTATTTTCTTTAAAACCAAACCGGTCGGTTTTAATTTGAAAACTTCTAAAGTTAATAAAATTAGATATCTTAAAATTAATAAAAATGAAATAAAGACTTCAAGATTTTGATATGACTTGTTTAGAAACAACTCATTTGTATTCTGTTATCACGTCTAAGGGACCTGGGTTCGAGTCCCGGGTAAGGCATGGACTTATGGGTCGTTTTTCTGCTGAGGTATTTTTTTACACGGTTTTCTCGGGAACCTATCAGAAACAGAATTGGTTGCATTGAATTAGATTATTCCTATTGTTTATTAAGGATTTATTTTTTTTTAAGTTGAGTGGTTAGCGCGCTTCGCTACTGATCTAAGAGACCTGGGTTCGAGTCCCGGGTACGGCATGGCTATTTTGTGTCGTTTTTCTGCTGAGGGCGCCATTGTCTCAGACCGTCTACTATGGCATATAAACTGACAGGCTGAATTGAAACCCCATTTGAATTTAATTCTGAAAAAAATCTTTTATCTCTGACCGGCACTTTTTTGCAACACCATGGGCTAAATGACCATGACACATGGACACCGAATGCTCAGAGAAGGTTGGGGGAGGGGAACCCACTGCAACAACTGTTGGGACACAGATGGTAGCCTCCCAAAATGTCGTAAAAACTAATATTGTCGTAAAACGTAATATTGTTAAAATAAAAACTGGTGAAAACCACAAGAAACGAGTGTAGAAATTCTGTATGTATCATACCCTATGCAGATTAAATAAAACGTTGGATGGGAGGTTACCATCTGTCTCATAACAGCTGTTCCATTCGGTCACCTTCCCGCAACCTAAACTGATACCTCTGGTTCTTTATGACGTCGCCATTTAGACCCTTGTGTGCAAATAACTACCTGTCGGAGATAAAACAACCCAACCAAACGCGTATCTTCTATATGGCGTATTAAAGTAATCAAAGGGGTCACCACCCTCGCAGACCTTCGACTATGGCGGAGAAACTGACAGGCTCCTCTCAGATCGCTGTTGCAAGCAGCTGCTGGAGGGTGTGTGTTTTTTTTATTTCTTTATTATATTTTGGAAGATATTTTCACTCTTTTCTGTAACACGTTAAGCTTCTTTGGATTGGGAAATAAAATAATCAGAGGTTAAATGTTTAGGATGTGAAATGACTCCTCGACTAAGCAGTTAATCCCTGTGTAGTCTGTAAAACAGAAATTCGTTAAAATTATGCTGCTGTTATGGATATTTTTATATTTTGCATCTCAATGTAAAACTTTTAACTGAGCTCAGAATTAATCAGAGGTAGATTTATTTGTGTTTTGAAGACAGAGATCAAGTTTTGGATTACCAATTTACATTACAGTGCTATAAAAAATGTATTGAAAGTCAACTAATTACTCCTCAATTTCTAAAAAAAAGTTTTAATTTCGTAATATTCCATGATCTTTTAATAAAGTCACAATAAATTAGTTTATTAATTGTCATTTTAGAAATAAATAGCTTATAATTAAATTTTAAATAAAATAAAATTTTAAATAAATTCAAATAATAAAAATAATCGCATTTTTTTTTTACATTTTTCCTTGACTATTTATTTCAACAGATGTGAGGATTATATAGATATGACCGGCGTCGAACAGCTGAATAGCAGAAAAAGTGACAAAAGAAGAATAATTACATATGTGTAAAGGACATCTGAGCGCCAATTTTTTTTTTGCCCACAGTGGGTTAAATGATCAGGTCACAGGGAACCCGAAGGCTCAGAGAAGGTTGCTGGAGGGGACCCACTGCAACAGATGGTAACCTACCTTCATGATCACCCAGCGTGTTCTTTAACGTGCACAGGGTGTGGCTCTCCCGCACACGGAGACACGGATTAACGTCCCATCCGACGGACGGCAGCCTTTCCAAGAGGGGCGGCTCAGTCGGTAGCGCGCCAGGCTCGTAATCTGTAGTTCCCAGGTTCGAGTCCAAGCTGGGTCAGCGTTGAGATTTATATCCGCAAAATTTCCTCGCCCTGCCCACGGTCAATAGGGGACACCGATGGCCTTGAAAAGGCCGCCGTCCGTCGGATGAGACGCTAAGCCGTTGCCCCGTGAGCGGGAGAGCCATACCCTGTGCACGTTAAAGAACACGCTGGATGGCCTTGACAGGAGGCTACCATCTGTCTCCCAACAGCTGTTCCAGTGGGTCCCCTCCCCCAACCCTCTCTGAGCCTTCTGGGTCCTTGTGGCCTGGCCATTTAGGCCACGGTGTGCAAAAAAGTGCCGCTGAGAGGTAAAACAATCCAATCCAAGCCTATCGGTGTCCACTACTGAACGTGGGAAGGGCGGGGAGTTTTACGGAGATAAATCTCAACGCTGAGGATTCTTTATGAGTTCCGTATTTAAATAGAAATGGAAACCGAAACATATTTATCGCTCTTCCCAAAGAAATGTAGATTATTCCATTCTGCCTTCCTATAAACTTCTTTCTGTTAGGGTTTTAGACTAAATAAACAGATATCGCTGTTGTTAAACATCTGAACTTGCGTTACTAATTAAATACTGCATCAGTTGAAGTAGTAAAATAAAATAGATTTTCTAATGTCTGTTAATTATCAAGGGTATTTTTTTGTGTTTTAAAAAAGATTATTGTTCGTAAATTTGATCCGAATGAGATGATACGGAATACACCGTCATAACTTAGCGAGTTGCGGAGTGTCATTTACTGCCTGTCACTGGCAGTCATAACTCATCGGGGAAATCAATGTACACACTCCAAATTTTCACAGAATGGTTCAGGTTAAGGTCCAGTTTGCAGTGCGAAATTTCAGGTCAAAGTCCAAATAAGTTGAACTCTAACAAAAATAAATTCACATTTCCCCTCACCCAAAAAAGTGTCCTAAATTTATATTCCAACATACTATATGTGCTAATATTTAAATAGTGTTGATTAAAGTTTTGAAACATGAATGCATAAATATAACTTATGTACTTAATTAAATTCACACATACAATTATTGCTAAATGAAATAAATTCCTCTAGGTGGCGTTAATTTTGTTTCTAATGAAATATCTGCTTCTTCCCGCCTTCCCCAACGGTTGTTCGTGTTCCTCTTCTACGATTGGTCAAATATGTTACAATGGCACGTGCACCTAGATAGCTTTACACGTGGCGCCCTTAGTTACGATAGCAACCATATATTCGCTTTCACTTCGGTGTCAAATTTTACTCTCAATTCATTTCTTCTTTTCCATAAAATATTTTATTACGTATATTTAGAATAAAGTTCATACACCACGTAAATTTTACCTACACAAGAATCGAACTACAGTTAGCAACGATTAATAGTAATATTATAATATTTCAGAAACGTTAATATTTAAAATATGCGAATTCAATTTAATATCAAAGCCGGAAATTAATACCACTTTAACGTTTCAGCTTAAATAACTGGGATTGATTAATTTAATTATCAAACTTTACTGGTTTTATTAACAATCTCACACCGTGGAGACATCCAATTCGAGAAATTAATTCATCGCGAAGATGATATCTGTTTCATAGCATTACAAATAGAAACTCAAAACACGGGGGGGGGCTCAGTCGGTAGCGCGCCAGGCTCGTAATCTTTAGTTCAAAGGTTTGAGACTTTGCTGGTTCAGATTTATCTCGGCAAAATTCCCCACCCTTCCCACTGTCAGTAGAGGACACCGATGGGCTTGAAAAAGCCGCCGTCCGTCAGATGGGACGTTAAGCCTTTGGCCCGTGTGCAGGACAGCCATACCTTAGACACGTTAAAGAACACGCCAGATGGCGTTGACGGCAAGCTTCCATCCCTCCCAACAGCTGTTCCAGCCCCCAAATAAAAGTTTATTTATTTTTTACTCTACATGATGCCCAGCTTCTGTCAAATATTCGGAACATGAATTGAGGGCCGAATGCAACAGGTTCCATGTCACATGAAAACTCGTTAAGTAGGTAATGCTGCTCTCCATAAAAGTAACCCACTTCGTTTACTTTCCACCTAAAAATAAAAAAAAATTACTAAATACTACATATTCGGAAAGCAAAGAATTGAGAATTTAGGTTGAAATCGAAGCTCCGGTACGAGATACCGTGTACGTCAGACATCCATACCCTGTATTGAACAACACACGCTGGATGCCATTCACAGCTGGAAAAACTTGTATTGGCATTTCGAATGTGTCGAGTATTACCAGTATACTCTGATTAGGGTCTAAAATTAGTACCTTACATATATAGATTCTGTTCGCTATTTTCATTGTTAACTTTTCAATGTCTCATTTCAGCATTTCCAGTGGTAACACCTTCAGTGGAAATAAACTAACATCATTCTTTCCTTATATTCTCAGTGTGAACGATAATCTTTCCATATTCGGTAAATGTGATGTTTAAATCAGTCGTTAGTAAGGAACATTTACACATAATTATAACAGAAACGGTAATCTAGGGGCAGAAGGATTGGATTGTTTTACCTCTGAGCGGCACTTTTTTGCACACCATGGGCTAAATGGCCAGGTCACATGGACCCCAAAGGCTCGGAGAAGGTTGGGGGAGGGGACCCACTGGAACAGCTGTTGGGAGAGAGATGGTAGCCTCCCGTCAAGGCCATCCAGCGTGTTCTTTAACGTGCGCAGGGTATGGCTCTCCCGCACACGGGGCCACGGCTTAACGTCCCATCCGACGGACGGCGGCCTTTTCAAGCCCATCGGTGTCCCCTACTGACCGTGGGCGGGGCGGGGAAATTTTGCGGGGATAAATCTCAACGCTGACCCAGCTGGGACTCTAACCTGGGAACTACAGATTACGAGCCTGGCGCGCTACCGACTGAGCCACCCCCGCCCCGAGGGGCAGAAGGAAATGAATTTTTTTTTTATAAGTATATTTCAATAAAACTTTAACTATTTATTTATATTTCACGTGTATCTGTTGAATATTAAAAAAATAATTATGTCCTTCTACTTTCTGAAACAGTGGGCGAAAGGATAACCATATCTGCAACCCCGAGAAATATAATCTTTTATTTTTACATTCCGACTGCACGGAGTCCTTTCTCGAAACAACCTAGAAACGTTGCAGGTTTGGTAACCAAAGCTATTGTATGAACGCTTTAATTCTCCTTTATTTATTTATTTACTAACAATGTATTCGAACCCGACAACCAACGTAGAATAACCTAGACCAATATTTTAGGAGTAACAGCGCATACGAAAAAAAAATGCCAACTGCACGCGGTGTTTCCATGTTCTCACCCTCCGAAGTACTGACCGCGCCCAAAGCTTAACCTCGGGCATCAGACGAGAACCAGTGTGTTCAACTTGCTATGGCCGTTGACATGCTAATTTTTTCTTCCTGCCTTATAAAGTAACACACATTATCAATAAGAGAACAATTCTTAAAGTAGGAAAAAACTGGAATGGTGCCAAAAAATTTCGTTAACGACAGTATTTCAAAAGAAATTACACTTTTTTAAAGATTGATTATTTTTCAATTTTATAACGGTTGTTGGATATTTATATTTCCCATTTCTTTTTCAACATAATAGCGTGCAATTAAACGTTACACACAAAAGTAATAAACACAATAAAAATATTTCTATTTACCCTACTTCTGCAATCCCTCCGAAGAGACTAGACTTATTTACTTTCACAGAGTAATTTTAATTTTCGTTTCCATGGTTATTACAACGACAGAGACGCCATTTCTTGTCACACCTCGGGCTAAACTGATAAATCACGACGACTCCCGATAGCTAAGACCATATTTCGATAACAGCACGCACTGCAAAAATTAAACAGATGGGATAGTCCAGTAAGTCGACCCACCGCGTGCTTCAACCTGAATGTTCTTTCGGACGGTGGCATAACTAAACGTCCCGTAGGATGGGTTTTCCAAGGCCATCGGTGTCGCATACTAACAGAGGAGAGGGGTAGGATTGTAACTCGGGAACGGTTTAAAATATTACGATGTGTCGATTGCGGCTCCGAACGGTTGGAAAACTTCCAAGGTGTAATTTGACCGACTAATATTCAAAGCGATTCATATTATTTTTTGTAATTCGGTGGCCGTTAGAATTGCGTTGAGGAAAATGCAAATGGAACACCGGAAATAATTATCGTTTTATCCTATAAAACATACAACCTGTTTCCACTCTGAGGTTTCATTTTTCTTTACATGTTCATGCCGTTCTCATCGTAAAACGTTATGAAATTTAGTGCCATCGAACCGCGATATTTTGATCTGCATGCCAATATATACTAGGAATCAGTGTCCTAGCATTTTTACCCCGTCATTAAAAGTAAATAATTACATAGGAAATTAAAATTCTGCAGTGTAATATTTAACTGCATGAAAAAGTATTAATCACCGTTGTTAAGAAAGACGTTTGCAAGAGATCCTACAGTTAAAAGTAATGAGTTTGATTTCGATTCGACAACGTTTATACGTAAATAGATAAAATAAAGACAAGTGAGTAAACCTCTGTTGCGAATAGGAAATACTGTTGCAGCCTCACTTCCGGCGAATGAGAAAACATTGCATTCCAAAACCTCAGTGTCGACGTCATTACCTTATTATTGGAATTCAAATTTAAGTGATAGTAAATAAACTATCGGAAAGCGCCGTCTCGTTTCGGTCATTGCAGTTACCTTGTGAATACCATGATGAAGTGAACAGAGTTCGTGGAATCGCATTTACCTACACATTGCTTACCGCGAAACAATAGGAGTATAATAAACCTAGTTGTGTGAGATAAAACGAAACCTTAGTACGCCAATAACGACACGGACTGTATTCCTTATCCCCTTCAAGTGTAACCAAGCACTGGGCCACTCGAAAAACATCAGGTAAATCTATTTAATTATTTTCCAATCTTCGCCACCACACGGAATTTAATGGTTTACAACCACTGGCTGGACTAACCCTTAAGTAATATAAGCACCTGCTTAGGATACCAAGGGAAGGGGGGCACCGACGATTTTTCCCCTAGCAATAATGCCCTTACCTATCAATTCTTTCACTGACACACTCGACTTTTGACGTTACTTTTTCCATTGTCCTTATCTGCAGTGTTCGACTTTAATCTGAATTCTAAAAAAAAAATATTGAAGGTGACAGTCAAATCGCTAGAGTGCAATACGTTTGACTGTTTTTACAAATTTTTTATGAATGAATTTCGCTGTTTTTCTATTCATTATAAATATATATAAAATCCATATTCTTTTTTGTGACTTTTTAAATTATAGCTTACGTATTTTCAGACGCCAAGATCAAACGAATTCAATTAAGCAATGGAAAGGTCCCCGGAGTTACCATTGCTCGATCGTGGTTACGCCATTATTTGGCCTTATTTAAACCCTAATAAGAAAGTACCAAGTTGCTCTACGTCACCACCCGGAAAGGCGTATTTCAAGCCCTACAGTTAACTACAAAGTTGCTCTTCGCATTAAATGTAAGCGCACTATAAATCAAATTAATTATTATTCTTTAAATGTTTCGTGTTGTTTTCACATTTCCGTAATTAATAATCTTTCTAGTTTATATTTCAACTTTTTTGGTTACCGGCGTTCCGTGGCCGAGTGTTTTGCACGCATGGCTACTGTAAAGTTAGAGTGTTAGTTTAAATATCTTTATAAGTAAAGACCAACATGGCGACTACACAAGCGACATATACGTACGGTGACCATATTTTTTCGGAGAAAATACACGACAAAACACAAATTGTTTCATAATGAAAAAAAAAAAACAGGTTGCGTTTATTTGTTTCATTAAAACTAAAAATCTTTAAAACATTTATTATAAAATATAAGCATACAATAGCATTTTAAACAACCATATTACTTAAAAAATTTATTTATGATTTTTTTCACAAGAATGAACTTAATAAATCAGGTTTATGTTTTAAAAATCATGAAACTGTATACAATTCATATCAAAGTTGCATTTGGTATAAATGCAACTTTGATTGTTGTTTCGATTTTTTATTTTGAATGAATGTTTTCAAATTGAATGTTTCGATTTTTAATTTTGTTTTTTCACTGCTCCATATATTGTTCGCTAATCAAAATACTCGTGCAGTTTCCGTTACAAAATTTTATTTCCGATGGAAGATATATGGGACCCGATCCGGTGCTCTGTATTTGACATTTGATCTTACGAATACGTTAAATATTCCACTGCTTCGGTGTAATGGAAGCATTGATCACCATCTACGGATTACGATCCATCTGGCAAATTTGCAAACTCGAGAAAACTATCACTTTCAATCATCTTAATGAAACAGCACTATGCAGGGAAAAAAACTTTACTTATGCAGAAAATCTGTACGAAATGCCCATCAGTTGGGTTGTTTTACCTCTGAGCGGCACTTTTTTGCACACCATGGGGTAAATGGCCACGTCACATGGACCCCGAAGGCTCAGAGAAGGTTGGGGAAGGGAACCCACTGGAACAGCTGTTGGGAGACAGATGGTAGCCTCCCGTCAAGGTCATCCAGCGTGTTCTTTAACGTGCACAAGGTATGGCTCTCCCACACACGGGGCCACGACTTAACGTCCCATCCGACGGACGGAGGCCTTTCCAAGCCCACCGGTGTCCCCTACTGACCGTGAGCTGAGCGGGGAATTTTGCGGCGATAAATCTCAACGCTGACCCAGCTGGGAGTCGAACCTGGGAACTACAGATTACGAGCCTGGCGCACTACCGACTAAGCCACCTCCGCCCCGAATGCCCATCAGTACAATTTATGAAGAATCATGATAACGAGCCTTCAGTCGAACAAACAACCACTTTCACAGAAGTAATCGCACTCCAGCTATGGGAATAAAAGGAAACAGTTAATAAATAAAACAATGACACAGAGGAAATTGCATTCTACCCAAAAAACTAAATTATGGACTCGTTAATGAAATATCCTTTCGAAATACAAATGCAACCAAAATAAGTAATCATATGGCAAAACACCAACTACTATGCATATATATATATGGCACAATCACCGTCAAAGATAAATCTCGCTGACTATCAGGGACCATGTAACTCTTCTGGCAAATGAAACGTCAAAAACCAACTGTACAGATCATAAAAATGTTACCGAAATGATATTGGAAAAGAAGAAGTAACAGGAGTATTGTTAATAATGAAGAAAACAACACACTAGCAGCAAAAGTATGTGGTAACTATTTATGTTGCACTACGGGTTCGCAACTTTTGTCGTGGTATTTTTGCAAACTGAGTGTGCACACCTGATAGCCTTATTAAATGAAAAAAATAAAATAAAACACCCCCTCAAGCAGCTGCTTGTCACAGAAGTCCGTCAGCAGAAAAACGACACAAACAGCGATGCTTTACCCGGGACTCGAACCCAGGTCCCTTAGATCAGTAGCCAAGCGCGCTAACCACTGGGCCATGAGACGGCGAATAACCGACTTCCCCCTTTTCCACTGCATGCGTTCTGTTTCCGGATCTCATGCTACTCTCTCCCACCACCTTTTACCATTCCGCATCGGCTTTTCCTTTTGCCTGCCTTCTGCATAGCCTTTTCTTTTTTCATTAGCGCCATGCACGTTGCCACCGCGCCATTCACAAATTTCGTTGATTTCGATTCCAGGCGTCGAAAATGCTGCGAATGACATTAGGATTCCTTGTAGAGTTGTATATTAATAAATATGAAAAAATTTTCTAAAGCGTAGCCTTCTTGAAAGTCTCTTAAAAAAATATCATTCTTGAAGCTTGAGAAACGATGCTGTATTGAAGTCATTGACTGATGTGAGAACTTTCCACCAGTTTTAGTGAGTTTTTTCAGTGTTTTTCTTCGTTTCTCTAAGTGGTTTCGGTTTGACGTGAACTTGTTTACAAGTTGGTGCCAGCGGCCATTGCTACGGGGCCAACATGGCTACCCGTCAACAGCTGGAAACCGAGCGGCGGTTGCAGCGTAAACTCACCTGCTGCTTCAAACACGAGTCCTTGGACTATAAAACGATAGCCAAGGACATTATGAAAAAAGATGGGAAAGGGGCACTTGAAACTGTGCAGTTCGTCGCTCCTGGAGTGGCATATATAACCTTCGTCAAACAAGAAGTTGTGATGAGTTATGTCACTAAGTCCCCGTATGTATTGGAAGGAGTTACGATTTCGGTTAATCGCCTTGACAACGATGAGACGATTGTATATATTAAGCGCTTACCGATTGAAATGGACTCGGAAGTCATTTCGAGCCATTTCAGTCAATATGGCAAAATAACTTCCAATGTCCGTGAGAGATATAAAGACGAAGAAATGTCGCATCTCTATACGGGAACAAGAGTGATCAAAATAGCAATGACCAAGCCGATCCCTAATTTCTTCAAGATCGGACGCTTCAACGGCATGGTCTCATACTCTGGATTGCAAAAAGTGTGCAAGAAATTCAACCAGAGTGGTCATGTCGCGAGCGATTGTGAAGTAGAGATCTGCAGTAATTGCAAAGGCGTAGGACACGTCTACGATAAATGCGTTGAGCCTTGCGGGAACTGCCGCGACGTAGCGCACAAACGCTACGAGTGCACGCGGCGTACTTTCGCCAATGCGGCAGCGCTCGCGTCAATGTTGAACCTACCGAGGAAATCAAGGATAAGACGGAGGAAGCTCCAATAAGCTTGAGAATACTAGAGAGGAAGTTAAAACCTCGGAAGCTAGTAGTAAGGGCGATAACCCCTTGAATAGCACCACAGAGGTTATCAAGAAAGACGAAGAAAATGCGAAAACAAGCCCCTCCCAGAGTCCTCAAATAGAGGACACAGATGCAACAATTTTTCCTGAAACCCCACGTGCAGTGGAAGAAAATCAGGAAGTTGAGGAAATACAAAAAGAAGAAGTACAAAATAACGAGCCCAATACAGGCGAAAAAAATTCTTGTGAAATGGTCCAATCGACCTCAAACATAGAAGAAGGAATGTCAACTGACATTGAAGAAACCGACAGCTCCAAGCAAAATTTAAAAAGAAAGTTGGCAAAAAAAATCAGAAAGCCAATGAAAGAAGAAAAAAAAAAAATTCTTACAACCAGCAAGCAAAGGAAAAACAAAAAGACAGAGAAATTAAAACCCAAGAAGAAATTAAGTTTTGCAGACTTCTTGACCGACGAAGCAAAAAGTTCGGTGCAGCATGGGAGTGGCCTTTTGGACTTTAAGTACTCCAAGTTGTTAAATTATAAGTACTATGTTTTTAAGTTTTTCTCTAAAGAACTTTCAAGATTTGCCAGGCTTTTTTTAAAAAAACAGTAATTATAACAGGTATTATATTCATTTTATTTACCTTATTATCTATTTACATTTCTTTTTCCTTATTTATCTAACAAATTTTCTATATATTCATTTTTTCAATTACTCACCTGTGAGTGAGTATCATTCCCTAATTGAGAATAGTAATAAAACATACCACAATTACTTATCCAGAACCTTTATGGGACATAATTATGTTTATCTAAAATTACTTGAAAAGTATTTTAATCTTATGATTTTAAGAGTTATTTATTATTTTACTCATTGTATTGTTTCCTTTTGCAGCAACTCTAAAGTGGCTGCTGACACAGGGGCCCTTTACAAGGGTTCTCTGTTAGTCCTCACTTGTTATATCACCTTTGGGTGTCAATTCCTTTGCTGCAACTTAAATGTTTGTATAATTTGGTATATCTTTATGATTCTTTCTCCTATATTTATCCCACTCACACATCCCCACATCACACCTGTCATTGCCACAACAACAGTACATGACAGTCTCTCACATTGATTTCTTCTCCAACATTTATTTATACATAATTACTCCTCTCCTACTTTACTACATCTGGATCTTTCCGAGCAATCTGGTTGATTTTTATATATTTGTTTTTATTATAACAACTATCTTACACTTTGTTTTGACTTGCATTATTCACTCATATGTTCAGAAAACAATAATGTGTTAAAATTATCTCTCTGGCAAACTAACAAAAAATAACTCCAAACATGGATATCATTCTTAAGTTCTACCTAGCAAAAATAAAGAACAGTACTGTAAAACTTTAAACTTTCATCCATCTATAGCCATTACTGCTACAAAGTCTCATCTACTTGTGTTGCACATTTCCAGACATTATTCATAATATGAAGAAACTGAATCATAACTACTTCTTCAACTATATCCTCACTAATTATACCATCATCTTTACTCGAAAAAAAATTAATCCACATGAACTTGTCAATTTATTAGGTGCCATTAAATTACATTCATGTGTCCAACAAGTCTTGAAGAAAATATGTGACAAAAATATTTATTATCTTGGCACTCTTAAATTTATTATTTTACTAATTGATATTTTTAATTTGACTATCTTGCTTTTTTTAAAATGTTGTGTGACAGGTCAGTTCAGGCCACCAAGTAGCCAAATTTTTTTTCTTTTTCTTATTTTATTTCTTTTTTTTCTCCTACTTTTTGGTGGACCCTTACTGGCCTGCCACTTCTGGTCTACTGTATATGGAGTCTCCTTTTTTTATTATTGGATCTCTCTGGTTTCTTTTCCTCCCCTTCTTTTTGTTTGCATTTTTTTCCTTTTTCTTTTATGGCCTATTATACTGCAAATATTCAGATAGACACTAAGGTGTCAGTCCCTCAATGTGAGAGGCTTTACACTGGAGAAACAGAGTGTCATCATTGGTCACTTTATGCAGACTGATTGTGACATTCTGTTTCTCCAAGAAACTTATTTCCCCAACACTAGAAGAATACTACATTTTACACATTTGTTTCCACAGTTATCCTACTTCTCAAATGGTACCTCTATGAGCAGAGGAGTAGGCAAAATTATTAACCACAACAACAGAAACATACAGCTACTCAGATACAACACAGACACTGAGGGCAGAATATTATCAGTCGACATTAAATTTCGCAACTATGTTATTAAACTCATCACTGTATATTTACCCAAACATACCACATCACATTACAATTTTTATCAAGACTTAAGACAACACATACAAAACAACTATGATGGACTTATAATTGAAGAGGACTTTAACAGTATTGTTGCCCCACACCTGAACAGAGTTCCTGCTACAAATTACACGCCTACCTCACAGGCACCTCATTTTTCAAAATTTGTACATGACATGGACCTCATTGACATTTGGAGGCATATGAACCCATACAGTGCAGGCCATACAAGATTTGACAAAACACATAAAACAGGTTCCAGGCTGGATAAAATATTAGTCAGCAGAAACATTGTCAAGACATACTACAGAAGCTACACTACTGATATCAACTCACATACGTGTGAGGTCAGTGATCACCTCCTTGTGCATGCACACTTTGATTTACACCCGAGAACACAGGAAGATGAATACAACACTCCTAGAAGACAAGGAAATACAGGAAAAAATTGCTGACTGCATTAATGAGGATGTCAACAAGACCACCAAGTTTGATCAGAACTGGTGGTAAAATTTACAAACTAAAATTAGAAGACTCTTCAGAACAGAAGGTATCTTTAAAGCACAACACCTAAAAAATGAAATTAATGAAACCAAAGCACTTTTAAAAGCAGCCACAAATGGTACACACTTCCTTAAAAAACAGAGATTAGACACCACATATCACGAACAACAGATACACAAACTTAAACACAATCTTCAGCAATTATACAAACAACAGGGACATATTATCATAGAGAGAAATCATGATGTCCAAATTGCTGAAGAAGAAAATTGCAACAACTTACTTACCAGATTAAAACATAAAAATAGACAAAACACAAACCTAACTGAATTAGAAGTAAATGGATTAAGAACACATGACACACAAATTATCTTAAAACACATACATGAACAATATACCAAACAATATCGACATAGACAGACAGACAGACACCAATAAACTTTATGAAACAGAACAATTTGCCAACAAAATTTCTCCACACACAAAAGACAAGTTAGAAAGTGATATTACAATACAAGAAGTTAAACAAGCTATTTTCAGTTTTAAATTAAAGAAGAGCCCCAGAATAGATGGTCTTCCTATAGAATTCTATAGAACATTCTGGAATATCTTAGAAATACCTTATACAGAATTTTTACACACTATAATAACACTGAAACAAATGACACAAGACATGAAAACAGGTCAAATAGCACTGCTATGCAAAAAACCTGAACAAGCACACTTATTAGACAATTGGAGACCCATAACACTTCTTTAAACAGACTACAAAATACTCAGTAAAATTATCACCAACAGACTAACACAGGCAATGCCAGAAATAATTTCAATTTATCAATCCTGTGCAGTCCCCAAGAGACACATTCATAACAATAACAGACTCCTCACAGACATAATAGAATATATCAATCACAAAAACATAAGAGCTGCCATTATATCTTTAGATCAGAAGAAGGCCTTGAACTCGACTCGCTATCACAGGAAGCAATATACACTGCACTAGAAATATATGGTATTGGACCCCGATTTATTAACATTATACATACACTTTATTCGGACATACACTACACTGTTCATCTCAATGGACATTTCTCTAACAAAATAGCAGGGAACAGAGGGGTGAGGCAAGGATGCCCTCTGTCACCATTGCTTTTTGTTGTAGTTAATGACTTTTTCATTAGACATATACAAAATGATACGCAGATTTCTGGAATCCCCATACCAGGAACCAGAAACAGATTAAAAGTTTCAGCCTACGCTGATGACCTGGTCCTTTTTACAACAAATGAGTTTTCCATAGATTTTAAAATTTATGATCTTTTCTCTAAAACTACAGGCCTGTCCCTTAACACCAGTAAAACAGCTTCCCTATGTTGGGGCACATGGGACAGGTCATTCCTGACAAAGATTGGTTGTACAGATGACCCTATCAAAATTTTACGAATACAATATAATAGATTTGGATTTTGTAAACAAACCTATACAAATTTATTAAATAATATAGAAAACACAATTACAAATTGGAAGGATTACGAAATTTCTACGTATAACAGAGCTAAACTCATAAAATCCAGCATAATTCCCAAAATCACCTACATAGCCACTGTAAATCCTCCTGACAAGACACACATAAACAAATGAAACAAACTTATCTATGACTTTATTTGGAATGGCAAGCCAGAGTTGATTAAACGTGAAACATCACAAAATCCAATCAACCTGGGTGGACTTGCCATTCCAATTATTACCACAATGTCAAAGATTATTTATTTAGAACATATACAAAGAATATTAAGCACACCTACTGTCCCCTCTTTATTTCTCTTGAATTACTTTGCCTTCTTTCACACCAAACACATATGCACACATAACAGTTATAATGGGCCCAAAAACACAGAACACAACACAAATTACAAACTTCTACCTTCCATAGTTACACTAGTACACAAAAAAGGTCCAATCCCCAACCCTATTAATAAAACACAGCTATACACAACTATCCAGACTTTCAACCCTACCAACTTTCAACAGTTATACCCAAATATCAATTGGCCTAAGGCCTGGACCAACATTGCCAGCACAGACATTGAGAAAACTATGAGGAATTTTAATTGGAATGTAGCTCATAATATTGTTTACACAAATTCCAGAAGAAGACATTGTGGCTTCATTGCTTCTCATAATTGCTTTAGATGCCCTACCAGAGAAAGTATTGATCATCTAGTTTACCACTGCTGGTATGCTATCAAGATCTGGACAAAAGTAAGCCAATGGCTCCAGATAGCAAGACCTTTGTTAAGAGCAGTTAGATTCCATGATTTACAACAGTACCCCAACAAGAAACATTACATCATCAATTTGGTAATTAGCATTGTTAAATACCAAATTTAGTTATCCAGATGCCAACTACAGCACGAACATACCACCACGGCTATTTTGGAAAAAACTAAATTGATTACGAAAGTTTATAGAAAGAGACACAAGTCTGTCCTTGCACATGATAAATATATTCTTTTGTGGTGTTTACCACATATTTAATCAGTTCACACTTCCTTCTTGCTGCACTCATTTGTATTATTTTTCCTGTCTTCCTTCTTCTTTCCTCTTCTCACCTTTCGCTCAGTCCCTCCCCCCCTGTTATATTCTTTCCCCCCCCCCTTCTATTTCTCTTGCCACCTCTCCTTTTTCATATTACCTTTCATTCTCACTATCAAATTATCCTTGCCTTTTTACTTTACCCATATGCTTCAATTAACTCCTTTTGTTTCAAACCCATTACACACTATCAGAACTTTAGCGCCCCCCCCCCCCTTATCGTAACCAATTTTTTTATCACTTTTAACCCTATCATAAGACAATGCATATTTTTAACAGTTCATAGAGTGTTTACTTGTGGGAATCAGCCATGGGGTTCTCTTGCAATTTGCATTCCCATGGCCCCCCACAATTTCTCTTTTCGGTTTGTTTTAACAAGTTTGAGTAAACAGGTTGCAAGGTATCTGCCCCCACTGGTCGCATTTGGCCATATGAGTAGACACCAGCATAGAGCAATACTGTAGTGTGTTGGTGGCCGCATTTTCCGCCCCCCTCCCTAATTGTGGGAGCTGTGGGAGGGGAGGGGGGTGTAGTGGCCTCACTTCACTGCAGTGTTTAAGATTTCAAAAGTAGACCTTGCCCATTGAAATTTTCAAACAAATGAAAAATTTCTAATTACCGATGGAATATTTTTGGATAGCCCGGTTTGTTTCGCTAAGAACCGGGACTGACAAATGGAGATAGAGTTTGGAAAGTAGTGAGTGAATTTGTAATGTAAAACAATTCGAAGTTGATAAAAGGATTATTCTAATAGAAAAGGTTTTTAAGGGGATAATAGGCTTTCTATGGTGAAGGGAATTAGAGGTATAAAGCATTAGTATTGTATATTTTTTTCTTTGTTGGCTATGGCTAGGCTTCGTGATTTCTATTTCTTTTTGTGAATGCTAGGTGTTAGGGTACGTTTATACGATGTGTGTGTGTGTGGGGGGGGTTATGTTGTCAGGGGCTGGAATTGTTGGGCGAGTGCGTTTCTCAGATGGCCATGTTAATACTTGCTGGGTGTGTGGGGTGGGGATGAATAAGGCAAAGGGAGATTCAGGCGAAGTGAGGATGGGCGGGTGGAGGTGGTTGCGACTGCGTTTCCCGGCATCCGACGGACTTTTCAAAAAAATACATCAGACGGACTTCCTGTTTTGCTTTACATCTGATACGATTACTAAAGAACTTTAAATGTTGCATGTACTAATTTTGGATTAAATATGTGGGCCGCTACCGGAAGTAGTGCAATACCGGTCCAACCCGTGACAGAGGTTGAGCAAGCTCAAAGCACTCCGTCGAACTACAAAAATAAGATTAATATCTTGATT